>JAPMUY010007892.1:30000-61367 GCA_026901105.3 Galaxias olidus | reverse complement strand
AAAAGTTGTTGGGAGACAATATGCACCTATATAACCGCCCTCTGAGTGTAACACTGGATTTCACTTTGGACTACTCATTCCACTAAGCACCAAAGAAACACTGTCCATCTTCATAATCCTCTTTGTCTCTTTAGTTCTCATCACAACAGCAGCAATTACCAGTAAAAAAAATGAATTGCTAAAAAAAATGGAAACAAAAACGTAAAATTGAAAGCATTAAGGAAGAGGGTGAGGCGAGGGGGTTGGGGAGAAACAAAGAATATATATATTTATATATTATATGCAAAGAGTGAGTCCAAAGTTCTTCCGACAAGGGGTGCAGCGAGGATCCTGGGAACTTGCTGATGTGTTCATTCAAAATTGAGGGTATGAAACAAAACTGAACAAAACCGAGTCAAGTCCAATCCAACAAGGGGAAGGAACCAGCACTCTAAGGCAGGGATTCATTCAGGAAGGGCTTTCTCCCTCTCTGGATTGAAAGAAAATAGCACTCCACTTCAGCCTGGGTGAATGTCGGTGTGTACGTAGATGCTTGCCACGAGTGTGTAGGAGAAGTACATATGTCTGTCAGTCAGTCTGTTTATGTATGGTCTATTCAGATGCTTCTCTCACTTGCTGCAAAAGAGAGGTGGCATTTTTTTTTCCTTACTTCTTCATTCATTCATTCACTTTTCTTTTATTCTCCAAATACCAGTCCCCGACTACCTAGTAGTCATCCAAGTCGAAAAACTCATCGTCCTCTCCCATGTACTCCATCCCCTGGAAATCCACCCTGTACCGCAGGACACCTAAGGGACCAAATACATGAGTGGTATAGAACACGAACAACGTTTAAATCATTGTCCCAAGCACTGTAGTTATGACTCCTCACAATACTCTATGAATTCATTATTTTTCTTATTATTATATATACACACTTCTAATCGCTGATGCTGATGAAACAAAACAGAAAACGTGCTGGCTGTACTGATGTTGATTCTTTGGATTACAACCAGATGCCTCTTTTCACAATAAGAAAGGCATGACATCAACCTTCCATCAAAAGCAGCAGCAAACAGCTTCTCACCTCCGATGCCTCCAAAACCTTTGACGAACTGGGATCCTTCCTGGCTCTTGTCCGTGACTATTTCCAACGTGGCCCCAAATTTCTTGTAGTTGTTCGCGAACCACTCAAGCAGCGGCATGCTTTCAATCAACTCATGCTCCTGCCCTGTCTACAAGTTCACACACAGAAACACGATCACACAAACAGGCAAGATACATTACAAAAGTCCCCACAAGTCAGCATACACACGCATGCAGATATGTCTGCAGTGTTACCAACCCAGTAAAGGGGTGTGTGAGTGAGTGGGTGAAGGTTTGTAGCTCTATGCAAGGAGGCATGGATCAATCGTCTGCTGTGTTTACAGTTCCACTTTAATGGAACACAGACAGGGATAGGGGAGGTCTGTGTTTACAGTTTGCTTGCTACGATAGACACAGGAGCGAGGGAGGCCGGCCTTAGCTTGGGCCCACACAGTGCCTAGCAGTAGCAAAATGACACTTATAAGATCTAGTTCAAACTGGCGAGTGAGAGACTCTAGCTCACCTCCTTGTCTGTGAAGTGGGACTTGTCTTTTTCCTGCTCCGGCGTTAAATACAGAGTCTTCTCGTCTGAAAACACACAAAACAGAGTATGAAAAAAACAATAAAAGAAAACGGTGGCCAGTCTGTCTCAGGACAAAGTGTTCCCCCTGCATTATGGATGTATGAGCGTACCGTTCTCTAGGCCGTTGCTTTCGGCTCCGTGCACCCGCAGAATGTACCGCATAGTGTCCAAGTTCTCGTAGACGATGAGAATCTCGACCGCGCCCATTTCCAAGGCTTTGAGTGTGTCCTCCACGCCAAAACAATACTTCCCCGTGTCCTGGCTGATCTCATCAAAGTACCGCCCTGGAGACAGAGGCATGGTTGAGGAGAGAGGGAGGGACAGAGGGTAGGGAACAATTGACAGAAGGGCATGAGAGAGAAAGTGAGGCAGATACGGCAAAAGCTGCAAGCAATGAGCAAAGGCAGAACAAGAAATCGGTCTGCATAGAAAAGAGCCACCTCAAAATAGAAACATCTCCAGAAAACTAACAATTTTCCACCTCCTGCAACACTCCGACCTACTGTCAAATTAAAGGCCCACCTATGAGCTTCTTTTCCTGGATGAACTTGACATTGGAGAGGACCTCCGCCGACAGCTCGATGGCCTGGTTGAAGCCGTTCTCGCCGCCATACGAGATGTCTACCAGTTTCAGCACCTTAGCCTGTAACCTCTGCACACAAATGCAGCCGCACGGAAAACACTGTTTAGATACGCTGAAGCCTTAATGCAATGTATCAATTTACTACGGGGGAACGATGAAAACCCAACTGAAGCGTGATCTTAATGGGTTTAATTTAATATTGATTGCAGTTGATATAGCGCTTTTCTAAAGTATCAAAACGCTTTACACTGTGGGGGGTGGGTGGGTGTACTTTGCAGGACATGCACATACAAAATTGCCTGAAAATGAGGGAGGACACACAACGTTGAACCCACATGTTGACACCCACCCACGTGTACAGACAGGCTCACCGGGTCAAACATGTCGGACTGGCTGAGCTCCGTCTTAAAGTCGGCCGAGCCAGCCAGGACCATGCCGGCCACGTTGACCTTGTCGTTGGACACAAACAGCTGCACGGCCGTCTCAGCCACCTTCCTCACGTAGTTGTGTCTTTTCTCCATCCTCAGACGGGCGAAACGGAGCGCAGATTGTCCTCCTCTGCCTGAGAGGCAAACAGAAGCCAACAGGTAGATTCAGTTGCTAGGGAAATGGAGGCAGAAAGACAACATTTCCGGCTTGTGCATGTTAGTCCAACAGCTAGGTCCCAAAAGTGCATAGGACATCAGGAGGAGCTGCGTATTAGCAGACCTACTGTTTGTTATTGTATGGAACACTGGGGCATGGGTGTAAGCAAACTGGTTGTGGGGGGGTCCTACCATGCTTCTTGGGCAGGTCCACGGTGAACTTATGCAGAACCTCTCGAGTGTTCCCCTGGAGGGTTCCAAACAAAGCGCCACTGCCATCGATCACGATGAAGCCAAACTTACTATCGTCAGACAGCAGGGCCGTCAACGCCTGGCCAGAAAAGAGGAGCAGGACAGGAAAATTCATGAAAGGTATAGTAGAGGAGGGAGAGTAGTTGATGCCAACACACCCGTACTCCTTATATGCACACACAAACAGGACAAGAGGGACAGCGCTCTTACCTCGGTGTGGAACTTGTTGTCACAGAGATACAGGGACGTGTTGATGGGTTTGAACGGCTCAAAGTCAATGTTGACTTTCTTCTCTTTGCCCTCTTCGGTTACAATAGTGCCACAGTACACCACCAACCCATTGGGTGGCACTGAACAAGGGAAATACGTGTTGTTTTTTTACACATTCTGGGACAGTAAAACAATGCTAGCAATTCTGTCAGGGTTAAATACCTATTATTATTGACAAACTTCCTCCCTAGTATTAACTGAAAATTTGTGATGGTAGATGCACCCAAAAATGTCATGCCTTTGTTTACCAAGGAGTAACATAGTAATTAATAAGACAGTTAAATAGTTGTAGTAATATGTAATGTAACATAGTAGCCGTACACATAAACTGGAATTTCTGGAAACAATAAAACCTTTTGAAGAAGATCTGGGAAGATATCTATCAAGAGTCTCTAGAGTGGTTCAGATACAGGTCATAGTTGAGTTGGAGGACCTAGCAAGAACTCCTGCTCTACAAGGATCGACTTACATGGGCAAAAAAAAAACAGAACACACACATATCTGAGATCTTAGCGCATCAATGCACCCCTAAGGACGTAATAGTTGGTACTCACTTACCCTTGTTGTACAGCTTTAGTCTCTGCTGAACTGAGGTGATCGCTCCCAACACAGAGAGCCGGTTGACTCGACTCTTTATGTTGGAGGCTGTGCCAAACTCATCAGCCAACATCTTTGCCACTCTGGAAATCTGATCCTTGGGTGGGATGATCAGCGAAATCATACTGGTTCCATTGCTGGAAAAAGAGGGTGACAAGTAGTTCATTACAAATAGGCAGGGTACAATGGGCAGATACTCATTAGTCACTCAGCCCAGCACACAGGCACAACAATGCACATCGAGGCTACCGCATTGGCAGATAGCATCCCGAACCTTTTTTGTTAGCCTCAACTGTAATGGCACTGTGTCAACATTTATACATATTAGTATTTCTCTAATGACAACAAACAATCTGATTCAACTACACAGTATCCTAGGCACCATGTCAAGTTGTGTGACAAGCAATTGTAAAACACAGAGCATTCTGTTTGAAGAGAGCCCATCAAACTGCTTTCTAAATACTACTTGTCACTGATTGGGTGTGGGGCTCACATACAAAATAACAAACTCTGCCCTTGACACCAAGGAAAGAGTAAGCGAAAGTTAAAAAGAAATTCCACTTCATGTCTGCATCCATCGGTCAATGGCAAGCCATATGCTGATGATGCATACACGCAGGTTGAGTCAGTCCTTGTACATAAGGCAAATAGCCCAGTGTGAGTAATATGAACGGGAACACAGCTCGTTCTGCACCACTGAACAGCGACCATTCCACTAGTGTCGAAGCTAAGCAACCTTGTCAAGTGACAGCTTCCAAAAGGTAACCCTTACTGAATGAACTAATCTAATTTTTTTACAATCACGTTTTACCCGTATGTTGACATTGCTGGCTCGTTTACCAACACTACATGCAAAGGCAGCGTGTGCTTAGCTTCTCAAGTCCTGTTGAAACATCATCCTAAAGCTAATATGGTAATTGCTAAGAGCATTACAGCCTATGGATGGCAGCGTGCCAATATTTCACCTGAATTATAACCAAGTCACCATGCTTGCCAGTATTAGAACAGACCCATGTCCTGGCTACAGTCGACGTTTGTTAGCCAAAATCGGGTAAGGGAATTCTATATACTTTACAGACAATAATGCAACATTAACCCACAAACATGATGGATTGTGAGAACAATCATTGCCTAACCTAACATCACGATTTTTAAATATTCTTAGTCCTATGTTAAGGTTATCAATGCGACAGACGCGTTAGGATGCTTGCTAGCGGGTCAGGAAAACGATAGATCGCTAAGCTAATGCTACCACTCCCAAAATTGGCCCCTCTTTTCGCATCCAGCTGTTTGGGTGGTCCCCGCTCTCTCTCCGTTTCAGCTGTATTCAGAAAGACAGATAAACCGTGACTTTCCAAATCACCTAGGTATCTAATACAGTGATAATCCACGTACCCTCGTGCGGCTTCCAAACTTTTAATCAGCTTCTTGATTTTCCATATTTCCACGTTCCTGTCCGCCGCACTAGGGTCGTCCGCCATCTTTCAGCTGCAATCGCTTCAGCACCTGAAAATGCGTTACAGCGTGTTATTGCGTTATGAGCGGGCACCGGAGGCCAACACAATGTCTGACTGTCCTAAGAGACCCATTGTCTTGGCGTATGTACCTCACCAAGCTAGGGCCGGGGCGCGGTGAAGAGAGATGCACCTGACCAGTGGTGGCAGCTGGACTGACCGACCGCAACGGGAAAGGCTCCGTCACTGGCTAGCAGTGTGGGTAAATTGCGCGGAAAAAAATGGCTTACGCAGTCTTCGTGGCCCTAGCGTCCACCCTATTAATTATATAGGCGGGTAGGGCCGACCTACATTCACCCGTTTTTCCCGATTTTAGAAACCTAATCTCTAAACCTTCCACATATATAATCTAGAGAGTTAAGAAAACAACAGTAAAATCATAGCCTACCAGGCTTTGGCAACGCCGTTCCGCTGTCGGTTTCTTGCGCTACTGCTGTCGCGGCTAGCAATGACGTTACCTTGCAACCGGTTCCTATTTTCCACAGGCTGCGCGTGGTGCTATGGTGCTCCCTTGCAACTATACACATGTGGGAGGTCGCTAGAACTGTGTTCACTTCCTGGAAACCGCATAGAAACGGTTTGAGTAATTTTGGTTGGTTCATATTTCAGGTCATCATGACATAGACATTATAGACAAAACGTCACCAATGTTGCTCGTTTAGGCCGCGACCTCTTTCAATGAGATCTTGGCAAACTTTCCAGAAGTGAATTGCCAATTCAATGCCAAACAATTGCTGTGTCACATTTTGAGAGACAACTTTGACCATAGTCTAGAAATAATTGCCTACGTAAAGGCAGATGAAAGAAAGATTTTTCCCAACGGTAGACTTTATAGGATGATGGCACTTAAACTGTCATTTAATCAACAAACACTTTGATGTGAACCTCTGGCAGTTGGAAACGAAGGGTTGGAAACATGTCCTCCTTTTTCCCCCTTTTACAATTTCATAAATAGCATTATTGTATCAAACCAATAATACCCAAGTTATTTTCAAATTTAATATTCAAAACATAGGATAATGCTTGACCTGGGTTCTGCACATACATGCCACTAGTAAAAAGCATGTGTGTTTCAAAAGATCTGTAGTTCTTCACTTTCATTGCTGTTTAAATTCCTATGATAATAAATATGATTAATACATTAAGTAGCAAAGTTCAACTTCCAGGCTGGTGTGTTGTCAAACTAATCACTGTTGCAACACAGTGCATATAGGTAGCTAGCATCTAGCTTCGTTATACCTTTATTTATGCAAATTAGCCAAGCAATACCCATGTCCATCGTAAATGATAGATTAACTGGTGACTCTTTCAAGTTGGAGTAAATGCCTGGATAACAAACATCAGGCCACTGTGTAGTTTGTAGGATGATTGCCACAGGCACGGACTGAAGGAGAGGCCAATATTAAAAGGTGTAGATTGTCTTTGCAAGATAGAATAATCATAACTATATTTTTCCATTGACTGGCACTCTAGAAATACAACTCTTAAAATATTTACTCTGTTAAACAGTGTCACTTATGGGCCCTGAAATTCATAAAAAAACCAAAATGATTTTGCTTAAAATTGAAGGCTATGGTTTCCTGAACCTGCCACAGGAACTAATCAAAGCGGGTGCCAGCCATCGTCGCAGCCCACTCAAAGTCTGCTTCATGATACTACTACAATTTCAAGATGACATAAAGTTGCAAATATACAGAGACAAGAAGTCGTGAGCCAGCTGAAAAAGGTGTCATCTGAAGTGAACATGGGGATTACTACAGATATGTGGACTGATGACTTCCACAAGGTCAGTTACATTGGCAATAACTAGCCATTATATTATGTTGAAATTTCACTGTCAGGAAATTTGTACACCATACTAAAACACTTCACCATTCAAAGCTCACTGAAGCAGTTCCAGAGGTGGCAGCCACATTACTTGCTGCCAAAGCTCTGGTTAGATATGTAAAGCAATCGGGGCTCATCATCTCCCAGCTGACCAAAACTCTGAGATAAGTGGGGGAAACGAGTTTCAGTGCCGTCTACCTCACTCTGGACTTCATCAAGGGATTATACAGAACAGTTAGAAAAGCTTCAGAGTTGCGGGGAGGCCAGGCGAATTGAGGATGTCGCCCCCTGATGTGCTGGATTTTCTACTGTAATTCCTCCACCCCTTTTAAGAAGCACAGAGGGAGCTTTATGGTGACCAGTAACCAACACTTAACCTGGTCTTCCTCTGGTTTGAGAGGCTGAAACGGTATTGCCAACCCGTGGGCACTGACATCCCCACCAGGTGATCATTAGAGAGATAAACTTGGAGTGGAAAAAGTCAGAAATCTGAAAAGTGCAAATCAATCTCTTACACAAACTCGCTATATTTTTGTTGTCCAAGTTCAACCAGCTAAGATTGCTGCTGCTGACTGAGAGGAGTAATGTTTCCCAGGATGGCCGCCGACAGATAGCCTGAGTTGAAGACACACCTGCCGTGCCCCCTACCCTATCCCCAAGCGACGATGGAACAGAGGAGCCCTTGCCAAAAATGAGAACCCTGGGGCGATTTCGCATAATCCCACGGACACTGGCACTGACAAGGTGGATCAGTACACCAGTAACGATCACACAATGGTTAAGGACAAGGATTGAATGTTTTCATTATTTGTGAAGTGTTTATTTTTTCTTAATGTGGTTTTTGAAGATAATGCCATTGTCCCCTGTGCAAGTTTTTCATTATAGCTCATTATTACTAGGCTACGTAAAGACTGCATATATTTGTACGCGAGGCAATGTCTATAATATATCAGAAATACAGTCTAGACATTGCTATTGTGGTGAATGACTATTATACCTGGAAACAGACTCGGCTCGCCTTTGGTGTGCAAGGGCTACTCAACCTGGGCAATGGTCAAGAAACCTCATTGGTTTAGGATTGGCGCATCAGTATTTAACAAATGTTGTGTAAAATGCGACAAGAAGCAACAATGGTTGCGTCTCAATACCCATACCAGCATACTAGATAGCCAGAAAAAGATTTAGTATGTCCCAATACATAGTATGTCAAATGCAGCCAAAAATACCATGATGTCTTACTACATCCGGGCGCATTTTATAGTATGCTAGCCAGCATACCTCTACAAGTTTTTCACCCACAATGCTCGGCAAAGCGGAAGAAATGTCACATCAACTCTCCGCACTGACGAAGCGCCAATGATTTTCAATTTTGGCGCTACGGACTGCGACGGATGTTATGACGAAGTAGTATGTCCCAATTGTATGCTTACTTTATGTAATAGTACGTACTTTGTAAGTACAGCTGCAGTACATGCTAAAAGAAAAAAAAAGTAGTAGTATGCGATTTGAGGTGCAGCAAAGTTCAGGCATACAGTATGGCTAGCTAAGGTCAATGTAATTTCTCTTTAATAAACAACGCCATCGTCTAAAAATATTTCCAACCACCATCATCGCAGAACAAAGGATGTGGGTGACGTGACTTTGTTCTGCTGTAAGTTGCTGCTGTGTGAATCCTTGCATTAAGCAGTAGGTGAGTATGCTGCAGCTGTGTACCGCAATCTCCACTCCATCAACCAAAAACAATAATAATGGTAGAAATGTCCCCTTTCAATGACGTAGTAACGCATCTGTTCAGCAGTGACGTACAAGGAAGTAACTTGCAGACCCGGGTTGTCTGTGTGAAAGGGGTACGTACGAGTTACCACAAACCTTTGAGCGATAGTGTGTTATAATATACCATGATCCAAGGTGAACTCTTCATTAAACCTTTAAACGTATAGGCCTATTTAAAATGAATTTGGGTTGAGAGCAGATACAGTATGTCATTGGCGTTTTCAAGTGGGCACCTTGGGATTGGGATGTTTAATTCATTTGAGCACATGAACCATCCAGAAGGATTAACGGTGAGTAATGATGTCTCAGAGCCACTCTCTGCTCACCTCGTCATGGCCAGATCATCAAAATGGGGGGAAAAACTATTTATTAAGCTGTGCGATATCCCTACTCTATTCATGTAGGCTTTTTTGAAACCTGAAAATAAAAATCCTCCTCTATTCCTGCTGGCTTGGTAAAAAAAACTCAGCAGAAAAACTTACTTTTATACTTTTGTCCTCAGATGAAACCATTTTCTTTGTTTTTTCAACTTAATGTTCTTTACTTTTGCGTCCATATATTGGATCCTTCCTTTTAAGATTAAGCCACTGGCTAGTTCTTCTCAATGTGATGCTCTGGCCTCTCCCTACTTCAGCACTCTTTCTTACTTTGGTGTATTCTCACGCCCCTTACAGTTACCTTTTCCCAGCTACAAGGGCAAATCTTGTGACTTTTATCTATCATTGCATTGGTTTCTAAAGTGCTTCTTGTGCTAATTGTTGTTGCATTGCTTAGCTGCATTGCTTAGTGTCAAAACATTGTTATCAGTATGTGAGTCATCTTCCGCCCTCGCTCTTGCAGACTCTAGGAGTATTTTCACTTTAGTTCTGTTAGTAGCTTTTGCGGGTGCACTCAGTCCACTGATTAAAGCGTTTAGGGCTGCAGACATGAGTTGCTAGCCCATGTCGTTCCCATCGGGGTCTATTCCCTCCGGTCAAATGTCTTTCCACTCTGTCACAACGACTTTCCCTTGTTGTCAGTTGTTCTAGTAACAGACACCAGAAAACCATCTGGATGGAACATTTTCAAATACACAGGATGCGCTTTTATAATATCCACTATGCCATAATCGAGGATCAGCTCTAAAACAATATTTTAGAATGGATTTGCATGGGTTGAGAGCAGATATGTCAAAGAGGTTTTCAAGTGGGCACTTTCCATATAGGATGTTTCATTAATTTGAGCCCATGACACTTCCAGAAGGCTCAAAGTAGGTATATTGTTGTTGTTATGACCCATAAAGGAAAGAATGCTTGCTTATAAATCAACCTGTTATAGGGCATATACATAAAAAATATTTGAATCAGGGAAAACGTACAAATGCTACAAATTGCTTCATGACATGAAAACAGTCTGCCTCTCTCTACCTTTAATTGCTTTGAAGGATAAGGTAACTACCTGTACAGCAGTCAGAAGCTGGTTTGTAACAAACATAATCTCATGTTCGAATCGTGGCCAAGGTGTTTTTTCTTTATGATCACTAACCATAAACATATCTCTTAGCCTTGTTCGACAAGACCTAAGGATAACGAGTAGGCCTTACTAAGAAAGACTGTTTTTAAAAAGACGTTCTTTCAACCTGTTTCTGTACACATCATCATGGTTCCTCGTCCATCTTTGGCATTTTCGCGCAGAACATCCAGGATGGCAGAACATCCTTTCCAATATTCTGCAAAAGTTAACAATTTATCAAAGAAAATGATTTGAAAGCAATTGTCAGTGCTTGACACACAATAGGTTGAAAAAATGTAAAAAGCATAGCTGTTGTGCACACTATTTTTCACAAAGTTTCTGTTTTATCTCTTTTGAGCTCCAAATCAAATCTGTAGGCCTACGTGATGTAGACACATTTTTCCGCTCTTGGCAGGGGAAGGTACAGAGCCAAACCTCTGCATGTTGAAGGTCATCGGTGGTTAAAGATATTTATACTGTCGTAAACTAGAGGATACAGCATGGCACAGCCCACTACACTTATGATGACTCTACAATTCCATTGGTTGCGTCTTTAGGTAAGCATGGATAGAGTATGGATACAGAGCACACACACACACACACACACACACACACTTCCAAATTCTTTCAATACGGCATATCTAACAGAATAACGTATTTCTATAGCTAGCAGTAGCATGTACCTGTAAGACCAAGATATCTGATATACCATTACGTTGCTGCCCCCCAATAATGACTGTTAATATTAATTAATTTTCTTCTCAAAAAACGATTTGCACGCCCCAAATATTTTCGACCATCAATACAAATGGTCACAAGCACTTCAGATGATCTTATAACAAATAACCCAGTAAGCCACATATCACCACTTTATATCCCTACCTACTACATATAGGTAAAGATAAGAGCAACGATCAGGAACCGTAATCAAACTGGAATTTGTACAATAATATCAAATAATTCAAGGGGAGTATTGCTTATTACATAGACATACTATTTTAGCTTATGATTTTTTTATACTGACATGTGCTTATTTTGGTGGTTGCATCATTGAAGGAATATCAAAAATGTTAGATTTTGTGGTCTGTAGTAGTGCTACAATTACACATGACAAAAAGCATCTGCCTTTTATGAGAAAGTTGTAAACAGCTAGTGGCTGGGAAGGGAGCCCAACATTTGACAGAAAAACAGATGGAAGTGTACACAGGAATGGTTTGGCATGCATAGCAGTACTATTAATGTTGCTTGACTACAACGTTTAAATGAGAAGTGTTCGTATAATAACGTAGTTCACCAGTTTTATCATTTTTATCATTAAGTTTAATCCTAGTACTTTTGACAACTGACTCTGTGGAGAGCGGGCACACAGACTAAATGGGTCTCCCTAATTCCAATAACCAATTAGAATGCAGATACGCCAGACTCACCCATATTACAACCCTGAAACAGTTAAATGTCGTACTGTTTGTTTCAGTTAAGCAGTGCTGCCTAAAAATATTAAGTTATAGGGCCGAGCAATCGCGGAGCAATACTGAGTATATAATCGGTTTAACCTTTTTTTTTATACCACCCTTGCGAAAGCCATTTTTCCAACTAATGGCCTACGAGGGCATCATTGTCTTCTCATGAGCTGTAACCCCAGTGTCTATTAGACATAACGAAACAAATATGTCTTAGCACTAGCTATTATCCATGCCTGGTGAGGTTGACAATTACTGTAAAAACAACAATGGCTTTTTGACCACTAGATGACACTAGTGGTCTATGGTTTAAAGAAAAAAGTTCATGCAGTGTTGTACTTGAAAGAGTAAGAGAAAGGTAGGTCTACTATGCATCCAGCATTACAGTTTCTGATCCAATTTAAAAGTGGTAGAGAGGATTATTTAATACATTCTGTGAAAATGATAAAATATTGTGACAGTAAGCAGAACGGCGTTAGTTATTGTGACAAAAGAATCTATTTTCTTGCTGTTTTGTTTATTTATTGTTTGTGACTGTGTTTCTGTGAGAGGGGGTTGTTTGTGTGTTTTTTTTCTTTTTTATTACAGACTCAACAATTTTGTTTTAGGCAATGTGGAATGACTGTCAATCTATTGCACTGTTGTTTTCCGTAAGAGAAGTTGACTCAATAGTCCACACTTTTTGATATGTAAGCTCATGCACTCAAACAAACTGAGGCATGGAGAAAGAGAGAAATTGCAGTCCAATTTCTGCTCCACCCTGATAGCTACATTATGAGGAGAAAATGACGCAGCACTCTGTGGTGGACAGACTGGCTCCAAAATGGCCCCGGACAATATAAACACCAATTCATCACCATTTGTCGGCCATCAGAGTCGTAATCTGTCGCCTAGAAACGCACCGGGCCCAGTGTGCTGTTTTGGATAAGAGCTGTTGTTCTGGTCGTCGAGACGTTCTATTGATCCCACCTGGCCTGGGTTAAAACATCCATAAAATGAAATATGGTTGCAATGTTAGCTTAACTTACGCTCTTGGGGCCTTCTTTGTTTTTGGTTCATTGGCATTGTTATTTTTCTAATATGACAACGAGTCGGTAGAAAGAAGGGATTGTAATGATCATATATGATCTTAGAAAGTTACAGAAAATGGGATAACATTCAAAACTTACCAGTATAACTCACGTTGCAGAATGTGTTTCTATTTTGTATTCGTTATTTGTCTTTTGTAAATGCTGCTTTAAACAGCTCATGACCAAATAGACAACTTAACAATTTTCAAACCAAACCGTAAGGAAAATGTGTTGTTCTTCTAATAATGTCATTAAAAAAGCCAAGGGCCGAGGTTAGCCTTGCACTGACCGTGTGCTTTCCCCTTCAGCCCCACTGATTTCCCACCTGTGGGTCCTACGTGTTCCGTCCAGGAAAGTGCCTGTCAGAGTGAAAGTGCTCAACTGCCCATTCTGCGAAGTGGCATCTGTGTGTGTCGTGGTGAGCGGTCAATAAGCGGGAGGGTGGAGCGCTGTGTGTGTGTGTGGGAGGGTTATGGCTGCCCAACACATGCCATCAGGTCCACTGTGTTCCACTTTCCATCTGTGGCCATCTGCTACTCGGGGGCTGAGGGAGGGCGGGAGGAATGGGGGGAGGGGTACACAGGGGTGTTCAAGGACATTCTAGCATTTGTCACTATGTGTTACCGTTTAGTGTGGGGTGCACGATTGGATGGCTTTGCATGCAAGTACGCCCACACTGATACTTCAGAGTTTCAGACTCAAATACAGGGAGATGGTGAGTATGGAGTGTGGAATATGACTGCGCACATATTTTACTGGGGTTGTCTAAAACCCATTTGAGGTTGTTCATTTTGTCTGTTGGATCCACACGAAAGGTCTCTGACAAGTTGGCCAAACTCTTCTGACTTGCGGTGACTTGCGTGGTTTTGAACACGGAGAGATTCCATGAGTCCATGACCAACCTTCTTTAGAGTTTAGCCGACTTCTTTACCCTCAAGCTCGTTATAATCTGGATATATGTCTATTGCCATGACAACATCCAGTGGTGTGACTGGCAGCTCAATGAGAATATTTGAACCCTATTCACTGCAAATCTTTCTCCTGGGTAATCTGTCACACGGGGTTCTGTGCCTTGAAGAGAGGAGTGACAATCCTTCGTCACCCTTTTAATATGCGCGTACGTTAGTGCATTTGCTGTTGCCTTTCTGAGCTTGTGTGAGCAAGTTGGTGAGAAAATCACGCATTGCTGTGGATGTCTCCCATCTCAATTCCTTCCTCCCTGTGTTTTGGGCATGAAGCATCTTATTGGCGTGCGCTCTTAGCCTAATCTCCGAGTTGACATTCCAGTCACATCTCAGCGGCTCTCTTCTGTCCTCGGCAGAGGCAGACGGGAAGATTTACGGATCTGCTTCCAAATATTAAGTGGATTAATCAGCGACAGAGAGGCGACCTGCCATTAATATAAATGAGCACGCTCCGAGACGTCAGGGGCGAGGCCGCCACGTGTCCGCGCAGCGCCCAGCGCGTTAGGAGTTCACACACAGTGGATTACACTCGGTCACCTCTATTTAGCGGCGCTGGAGTGCCTAGCCTCTCTTACGGATGGATGGCGGCGGGGTCAAAGGGACCTTTGGTAATGCGGGCCACGGGGGGGCCTGCCACCACAGCGTCACAGGGGGGTGTGGGCCAATCATCACCCTCCAACGAGTGTTTCGAGCGCGCTGCAAGTTAGGTTTGGCTGTTTTCAGGAAAGCGCCGGACGTTTTTTTTTTTCCTGTGTTCGTTTGCACAAAAGAAGAAGAAGAAGAAGGAATTAAGGTGGATTCAAGTCTTCAAGTATTCAAGTTGTCTTTTCCTTCTTTTTCTGGGGATTAGCTCACTGTCTGTCTTTTAAGTAGGGGATTTGTCATCCATATCATAATGGGATCATAATAAAATTGTTGCCGCATGCTTTATTGGTTCCATTCACTTCTATTGAGGGATATGAATAGACTGCACGGCCATATCCCACGCACCCACCCACCTACTACACAATCTGATAACTGTTTCTAGACTGAAGAGTAGCGTTATGACTAGGATTCGGTTACAAATAAAAGAGGGTTTATTTTAACTTGCTAGTCCTACAAAGATATTGAGATTTAAATCATTCGATTATATTTCGATTAAAGCTTTTTTTTTTACGGATAAATGTTTAGAACTCGCACGGAATCTAGCCGACAAAGCGGCACACCTACTAAAAACAACAGCCATCGACCGAAAAAAGTTCCCAAAGAACGACAGACGTAGATTTGATCAGATAGTGGCCCAACAAAGAGGCCAACGCTAATGAACAGGCTCGTCAGAGTGAAACGGCTGTGGGAAGTGTCGTGGGGCCTGTGGACGGGAGCGCGGAGCATGACGCCGTGTCAACACATCACACTGATAATGGCTGCCGGCGGCCGACGCCGTCTCCCTGTTTCCGGGCTGAAGACAGACGGATTACCATATGCTGCCATCAGCCTGACAGCCTCCCCAAGGCCTTTTGGAGCGCCTCTTTGTTTAGTTTACGTCTGCAGGGGAACACAGGGGCGGGTGACACACACACACACACACACACACACACGGGGTGTGCACACACAGTTGTTGGAACATATGTTGCCAAATGCTTACGCGCGCACACGCAGCAATCACCCCCCTCCTCCCCCCCAACTCACAAAGACACATACACAAATGAACACATGAGAGTTAAAAAACACCAGCACCTAAATATGCTTATGCATCGCAAGATTCATTCGCATGCTGGAAACACAGGCTAACACATCAAATATTCGAAAGCTCTGCTTCTATGCAACTTAAGTATTAAAAAAGCCCTCTTAATTTGCAACTGAGGGCAAGTGAATCTGGTTTCAAATCCAGTGAGTTTGATGCGCACAGTAATCTGCACCATCACTCAGGCATCACAGCTTTAAACCAGTCTGAAATCACTGGGACAAAAGCCACTGCCTCCACCGGCTAGAGATAGAGCGATATAGAGGGGGGGTGAGGAGATGGAGTGACTGAGCGAGAAAGAAAGAGAGAGGGGAGTGAGAAATTGATTTTTTTTTCTTTTTGAGCAGCATAAATCAAATTGACTACAAAAAGGGCATTATCAAAATGATGGATTTAATACACCATATTGAATGAAGACAAAGATATGTCTGGTGAGGTGAGTTAACTTTGATTGATAGGAAGGTGAGGCAATGAGATCAGACATCGATTGCCTTTTGAAAGATAAGCGGTATAAAATTAAATAACAGGGAAAGCTGGTGGCGGTTGTGAACCATCTTCTGATACCAAAGGTTATTTATCTGCTGGTGTGGGTATGTGTATGTGTATGTGAGTGAAATGTTTATGGCATCTGTGTGCTATAGTAAAATACAATTTCCACTTGTGAGTGTATGAGGGTCGCCACGTGATGTTACACAGCTGTGGGTGTCAAAGGGAAGGAGCACACATGTTAATTTACTGTTGCCTAGGTGTGTGTTTGTCTTTGTGCCACTGAATGTGTAAGTGCTTCCCATACAAACACAGCTTGGAAAAAAAACGATGCTGTTTTAAAGGGAAAAAGCGTCAAGCTTTTCAATATGAGTGCCTATTAAAAACCAGCTCACCTCAATCCCTTGTGGGCCCCTTGTCAGGTATGTTTGCCAGAGCTCGGGGTGTTGTTTGGCTTTTAATAAACACTTTGAGTGTATTAATGGGACCTGGACTGCTTTCACGTTGACTATTGACGTTTGCTAAGCACACACAGAAAAAGATGTCTCCAAAAAGAAACCACACAAAGTGAGTACTGGACAGGACAGACTCAAATTTATTCAGACAAACATTGTGGAACTGTTACAATAAAATTAGGATATTTTCAGCCCATAACATCAACATTCCATTTTAACTCTGTAGGGTGGGGGAAATCAGACAGTGAAAAGAACGGAGTACGCTAGGCTTCTATGGAGAGAGCTACGGGTTTCTAGCTACATTAAGGACAATCAATTTACACACCTGTCTTTTAAAATGCAACTGGACAAAGCTGCGGTACCTTTACACGGCAATACATTATATTACATCCCTTAGACATAGTATTTTGTTTTTCTCTTTACAAAGTAAAAAATATATAGAATTAACAAAGAAGACTTTTGCAAATATGGCCATTTATGTTTTGACTGAAGAGACAGAGCTATCATGTTAGATATAGTATTATCGAGTAAATTCAGTGTCTGGTAGTGTGTATGCGAGAGTGTGGGTGTTTTAGGCTACTATGTTTGTGTATCACCGAACGTGTGTTTGTGTGTTTATGCTCGAGGGCAGTTCGCTAACTGCTGACTGCTCTGGACAGGTTGACCATGAAGAGGACGTTGTGAATCAAAGGATACCAGGCTTCTGGGGCTGTTCAAAGGACACAGGAGCTGGGGACGAGGATGGCATGTTTAGCTTCTCACACAAGCAGGCAGAGACAGGGCGTGGACAGCTGCGCTGACAGGAGAGAGTGTGAGTGGGGCACTCACATATCAATTCATAAAGGATCTAGGTTTTAGGCCGGGTCATTTGTAGAGCCGATAAACTAAGGGTTCGGGCCTTACTGTCTAGCTAGATATGCATTTCTACACAGATATCACAAGTATGATGCATGTGTGAGGATGACCAAGGGGGTTCGCATTTAATGACACAAGCAGAGAACAGCGCCTTCATGCATGTGATTAGTCTGAAGGTAACAAAACGAACCAATCAACAGGGTCCGAGGTAACTGAGTGGGAGGGGTTCTTTCTGATTGGCTGAGAGGAGGCTTAGCATTAAAAGTGTTTTTTTCTTTTCAGTTCATGCTTTTATCATCATACATAACATACTGAAGCGTTGGCATGAGAAGGGCAGCAAGGTGAGAACGATTCAACTCAGCCCATGAGGAGCAGCTAGACTAAAGAGAAAGACATTCAGGACACATTTTAGATCCATAAATAAAAGAATGGATTGGGGGGGGGGGGGGGGACAACCGTTGGTGTCGCTTTCATCCCTTAAGTCCTTCTTCCTATCTCCCGGCTCGCCCCACTGCAATCTGGCCGTACTCTGGGGGGAGCCCAGGGAGATGAAAGGATGCCTCGAACCGCCGCCCATTACCCGCAGCCACCCATCCTGTCCTATCACGGGCCAGATTACCGGTCTCCGTGGAGACCCGGGGGCTGGGAGAAAGTGGCGCAGCCGGGGGAGTGCCATCTCCGAGTCGTGTGAAAGAAAAATAATGGAAAACGAGAAGGGGGGGAAGAAAGCGCCAACGCTAGAAAACTCAGTCACGGATCCCCTGTGCCAGGGACCGAGATGGAGTGAGGGAGGTGTGGAGAGGAGGGCAAACATGATAAAGTGAGATCGCCGAGCGAAGAACCTGCTCGAAAATAAGAGTGGAGACAGACTTTTAATTGGCTTTGTTTCTCTTTTTCTGCTTCATGAGGAAATGGAGCCAGAGGTGCTGTCTGATTGGCCCGAGCCAGACTAAAGAAAAGCCTGTAACTGGTCTAGCCGTGACCAATCACAGTGGACGCTCCACTCGATAGAGGCCCAAATGGCCAGTGGCCTCCCTCCAACCCACCAACAGTCTGCTATAGAAAGAGCAAATTCTACGACCATTGAGATAAAGTAGAACCTGCGATACGCCATATAACACGCAGGGTTGTTTATTAAAGCGAGTTGCCACTGATCACTCTGTGTCGGTGTGCTTGTACTAAACCAGTTTGTGATTATCGTAACCATTACTTGGTCTTGTGTGTGCTGATGCTTCTTCCTCTAAGTGGGTGTGTGTGGAAGATTGGCTCTATAATCGACTGCAACTATCAACTAAAATATTGTTGAAGAAATAAAGGAATTTGTACAGAGAAACACGATTGCTTGACTCGTGTCGAGTCGCTCTGAACCTTGGCAACAATGGCACCTGCCTCCGTCCTGAAACAAACCTATTATGATCAATTGCTCTGACAAACTAGTCCTACATCAATGTTGTTTTTCTCATTCCTTCAATAGCGCAGCACTTATACAGCTTTTTCTACCATTTGCCTTTTGTGTCAACTTCCGAAGCAGAAAGCTGGTTTTATGAAGTTCCTCTAAAAGGTCAAAATTGGTGACAGCTTCTCGTTTTTCTACTCAACTGAAACGTCGGCTCGATGGGAATCTACACAAAAGGTTCACCCGTCAGATGCACTAAACCAGCCAGACAAAACAAAATAGTCGTGCGATGAACCAAAAACATCTTACAAGTTGAAAAAGGATGTTTGGACTCCTGAACAGGCTGACATTGGGAGGTCCCTGCTCTTTGTGTTGAAACATCTACTTTCTCTAACATTAACAAGCAAGAGCCGTTTGAAGCAACAAATTCAACAGTACAGCCAAACGGGCATCATTGTAATAAAAAAATGACCCCCTAGTTTTCACAAGTATCTAAAATCTATTAAGAACCGAAGCTGACAGACCAACGTCCATTCCCACAGTATTGCAGTGGGGAACGTGCAAAAAAGAAACAACGACAGCGCAGTATTTTTCTTCCATCACGTTGGGCAGTCCTTGGGGGCACGAAAAACCTGCAACATTAATCCTCAAAATAAAAAGCTTCAGAGATTCTTATGGAGGCTAGGGGTTGTAGGCGTTGCCATATCAGGAAACGTTTGCCTTATTTGGGGAAGTGGGGGAGAGGGGTGTGAGCGAATGACATGACAACAGTTGAGAACGCTCAACATCACTGAATCTTCCTGGCAGGGAATGAATTGTATTTACACTCGTTGTCTAACTTCAGACCTGGCACTCTGACTAGAGGCTCTGCGGGAGAGACAGGGAGAGATGGACAAGACCATGAGAAAATACACAGAGAGCAACGGGGACAACCAGAGAGCTACTGGAACAATGTCCATAACATCAGGGGGCTATAGGCCAAGGCCTTTGGGGGGGGGGGGGGGGGGGGGGGCAGCGGGGAGGGCAGCGGAAGCAAACCTGTCAAAGAGACAGAACAGTCCTGGTTGGTTTCGATCGGAAAAGGGTCTCTGATATCGGAAAGGAGGAACACTTATGCAAGGCGGATAAAAGGAGTTGAAAAGGGACAAAGGACCGTTCGGCCACAGAGGGCGGGACGAGAGATTGGACCAATGGTTGAATGGTACTGATGAGCCGCGGGCGGGGCATGGGGCGACACTGGAATGGCTTCCGGTCTGCGCAGAGTGAAACGGACGTCCCTGGTTGGTTGCTGGGGGGGCGGGGCAGCTACCAGACATAGCCCATCTCGTCCTCCTTGTCGTCGTCTTCGTCCTCGTCGTCCTCGATCGCGCCCCGGGGATGGATCCGGCCCCGCCTCTGCTTCTGTCGGCTCCGCCCGGTCCGCGGGGGCTCCTCCTCCTGGTCATCCAGGAGAATGACAGCCCCCCCACTGCCAAAGTCTCCTGAGGTCTCCTGGTCCTCCTCTGCAGACAGACAGACAGGTCAGACAGACAGACAGGTCAGACAGACAGACAGACAGACAGACAGACAGGTCAGACGCGTTGGTGAGAAGAAAGATGTGGACAGACAATGGTAAAAACAGAACCCTTAATAGCCAAACAGTCAAGCCACTAGTCAGGAGGCCGTTTGTCAATTAAGATCGTTTGAGTCGGAGTTGGCCATTTTGGTAAGGTTGAGTTTATTGGAGACAAAACACAGTCTCCCTACAATCCACTTTAGAATGGTTAGAAGCATCTTTATCCAGTGAAATGATGGTAGTCAAACTTAGAGTCAACATAGTCAAACGTAGGGGTAGGCTCTCAGCAAGCTACACACACTGTAATGAAAGAGGCAACACAAATATGCAAAGAGAGACAGACCCGCAGATGGGATGACAGAAAGGCATCCTTTCACAACAGACAACATGGGCGCACATCAATTCTAATAGGTTGCCCCCTGTGGACAATGTGAGCCAAAGTCATTATCGTCCTAGGCCTGTCAATACAAAGCAGGGAACCGCTAGGAGGAACGCAAAGTCCCATACACATAGGGAGGATACCAGAGGGGAGGCTGAGGCACAGGAGGAGATAAGACTTCAGAGACAGTAACGGTGTGTGTGTGTGTGTGTGTGTGTGTCTAGGTTTGCCGACACAAAACCTCTATTGACCAGGAGGGGGATTATACACACTGTCACAATTGTCATTTAGTTCTCTTGTAAGCGGTTCCCACATTTTGGAGATATGGAAGTAAACACAAACAAACACATTTCACAATAAGAACCCCGCACCCCCGAGGGACAATCTTGATTCTCTCACAAATAGTCTGGAGAGCAGTTTGTTCCTCAGACACAACACGTAAACACACACACACACAGACACACACACACACACACACACACACACACACACACACACACACACACACACAACACATTACACATTTAGTAGTGTTCAAATCACAATCTTGGCCCTCACAATAGTTCAGAGTTGCCTTTTTGGAGTTAAAGCGCATTAATTCATCCTTACCAAAATATAACTAAGTTTAACTAACAAAACAGAATTGCAGCTATTATGCAAAAATTATTTTAGCAGAAAGTTATTTTGTAGATGGGTGAGCAGTGAATTACTCTACCATTCACCACATCCTGCCTCTAGGGTCCAGACCATCTGCATGATGCTTGACATAGCAAAGCAGTTTAAAAACAGCGATCATGTCCAGTCAGGATCATCCCCGACATCATGCCCTCTAGGGAAGACATTGTTGGCGACCCCTCAGTACTACTGACTCGACCTCTATGTTAGTGTCCTAATCGCTGACCGTGATGTGAGGGCCGCTCATGCCAGAGACGATGTGAAGCTGAACTACCCGTCTAAATGCCTCGGAGTAGGTAATCACTAACACTTGAAACGGTCTGGTCAAGCTCACCTATCATTCTATCTAGGCACAATCAAAAAAGAGCATTTCTTTTTCATGGACTTTGTGCCAGTAAGCTCCCCACTAACCCCTGCACACAACATATAACGCCGCTTCTGTTTCTGCCATGGACCTGTAGATGACTAAGGGATCGGTAAAGCCTCACTTAGGGACTTGGTCTGATTTTAAAGATATGCAGCGGTCGCATCATTACAATTCTTCGGATGGTGGCACCCAGCCTCATTGCAGGCATTGCTTTTCGGCGTAGTCGATGAACTGCTTTCGGAGGAGCTTGCCTAAGCCTTCTGTAACAGAGAGTGGATTCTTAAACCATCAGCAGCATCTTTGCAGGGGAGCGCCTGAGGACGCCAGAGTGTAGTTCAGCTGCCATAGCTGTTCTGCAGGCGAATCGCAGGCACAGCAGGTGTTTAATAGTTAGGTTTGATGCCTCACAAGCGCCTTCGAAAAAGATTGAAAGCTCTCTAAAACCGTACAAAATAAAAAAAATACTATAATAAATAAGCCCTTGTAGCGGGTGTGACTGTGTGAACGTTTGATTCGGGACTGGATTTTTCATTTGGCGTGAATAGCGATTAACATATGTTGCTTACTGTTTCCGAAAATAGATTGCACACTTCAAATTGTCACGCCGGCGTGTGCCTGACCTGCACATTTATAGTGATCTGCAATTCGAACGTCTAAGTGTTGCTAACGGGCTGCAGTAATGGATTTGAGCGTCAAACCCTTTCCAATCAGTTAGGGCATGGAAAAGCTCTCCGACTGCATTGATGGCTCCATAATTATGGCGCGCAGACAGCCGGCTGTTCCGGATGTTTGTCCTCATGGCCTCATCAGCCGCGATGGCACACATTTCAGACGGCCTCATTTCACTGAAGAGTCTTGCAGCCAGTTCCTCTAAACAGCGCTCGCTTTCCTTCTGTTTTCAGCGGCGAGAGATAAGTCGTTTAGGGCCGTTCCATTCGCCCCCGACACGGTCCAGACGCTTTGAGAGCTCTGTGCCCTCTAAGTATGTTACGTTGACGTTTGCCTGTATGCATTTGTCCCGTCATGAACTCAAAAGGGTGGCTCTTGCTTTGCACAGCTAAGTTGTAACTGCACCAACACGTCTTAGGGTACTCGTTTTTCTTTTGCTTTTTCATGTATGCCTCGATCCACGTTTTGTCCAGGTGAACAAGCCTTAGACACACCGGGCTCGTACCTGTGTTGTGTTTTTCCACTTGCAATAGCCGGTGATCAAATGAAAGCTTCGCCCCTAAGGGTTTAACCAAATACTTTAGATGGATCGGAAGGCCTGCCTTCGAGTACACAGGATGGCCTAACCACTTTAGAGTCTCAAACCCTTAAAGTTAAACACTATTTTCTCCAAGCCAAAGCTCTGCTGGGGATTGTTTGGTTATTTTCTTTTGGGACAAGTGTCGCTATCCCCTAAATTGTTCCTATCATCTGCAGTAGAATCCCTATTTGCTTTCTCCTTCTTATCGTGTGTCTCTAGTTTTGCTCCTCTAAAGAGATGCATGCTTATCTCTGGCCGGACTCCCCATTTCCTTTGCTTCATTTGCATTACTGAGACTCTGGTCCTTCTGAGACCATAAGTAACAGAATTTTACTCCGACACTTATGGCCATGCCAGTTTGTAAGAAAGGCCTAACTTCCACTTAACTTGTCTGGCAAAGGAATAAGTCGTAATGTCACTCACAGCTTTTATTTGATCAGAGCTATTTTCAGAGATTTTGTAACGCTGCAAGTGAATGTACCCCGCCTGTGCTTTTTCTGTTGCAAATCATGCATGTTATATTTTCTCCATCATTACCGAGACCGATTTGTCTGGACTGTCTCTGCATTAACAATTTGAAATGTTCATAATACATAAATGTTGTGATCAGCATACTTCCGCTTAAAGTCACTTCATTTTTAAAGTTGGCCTGCACTTAAAACAAGCCTAATTGAAGAATTCCCACTTGAACGGTAAAACAAATATTATATTAGTAGACTAAAATAGCGGGCACTGCATTGCTTAAACTGACAGTTTCATAAATTGCTGAAGCCATGACTGCTTAAGTCTAGCGTCTATTTGTTGATCATCAAACCATGTTCTAAGAGATGCACCGCCATCGTGATTTGATTCCAAAGTACCATTTAATTTGTGATTTCCCTGCGCACCATGCCACATACATTAGGAAGATAAGGCCAATGTTTACTCCTTTACTATTTTGACCTGTCAGTGTGGAAGTTCAAAGCTAGATATTACAGCATTTTAGGCTTTAAGAAGTGTTCAGTAAATGCTAGTGGGCTAGGACACCGGGAAGGCGTTAAATCGAGCACCCACAGGAGTTCTATGTATACAGGGGAGCGTGCCGTTCTCCAGTCTGCTCGTCTCTCCAGCCCCCCTCTGGGTGGTTGTGATGCTTGCCACGTCTGTCTGTCTGTCTTTGGAGCGTGGCGGGGCTGCCTCCAGCATCCTGGGAGAACACAGAGCCAGAGAACACACGGAGCCACCCACCCCCCCCCCCCCCTGCACCTGTATCAAAGCCCCGCCTCAGACAAGCAGCCATCCAGCCGCATGGAGCTCAGAAGCTGCTCCGAGGCCCTCACAGGACGCGGCCGCCATGTTCCCGTTACCGCCTGTTAGCGAGGGGACGGAAAGTGGGCCTTCGTCATGCCTATCAATAAGGAGTGTGCTCCCAGCTGGACCAGGGGGAATGCTAGGATGAGCTGTTGCAATAAGTTGTTTTTAAGTACGTGTGTCTGTGGGTTAATGTGCACGTGCATCAGTAGTACTAGAGCCTGTGTGCGTTGGTTTTAGTGACGCTAGTGTTTGTAGCAAAGGCTTACCACATGTGGGGTTCCCCTGTTTTCTGGAACCGGCCAGCTCGTTGCCATACTTGTCCACACACCAACACTGGCCCGTACTGCCGTGACACTGGGTGGGCTTGAAGTAGCCCTCCTCAGTGCATCGAGGGATGTAGGCTCCTGGAGAGAGGGCCACACACACAACACGTGGACGTGAGGCGCACATCGGGAAATGCTCAGCAAGGAAGGGAAAGGACAGCGATAGGAGAGAGACAGACAGAAGTTAGAATAAAGAGGGAATTGCTTAACGCACCAAACAGAATTTTTTTTTACATTTAACATTAAATAGATGATAAACCAAAAAACAACATGTATACATTGAAACTTTATTTCCAAAACAATATGCAACATGAACTCATGCACCTAGTATCCTTCTTGTTTGTCTGGTTGTATAGTGGCCAAATATGCTACTCATGGGCTTCTTTTGGAAACCAATATACTTCTATTAGCGAAAAATACATCAGTTCCGGGTTAAAGGAAACACCAGAGAATGAAAAGAATCCAAATTGCATTGTGACATTTTCAATGTTTCGCTTCAGAAGTTGGATAGATAACCTTTTACCTAACAAGTCTGCTTGTTTACAAAGAATAAACCATGATTGGAAGTTGAATGGGACCGGGAGGTCTTTGCAGAAGAAAAAATGGGATGAAAAAAAGATTGAATCTAAAACTCAATCAGTAAAGCAGACAGAGTAAGCATTCTTACTCTCTTCTTATACCTGGCCATTGTGTTCACCTTTTGAAACTTAAAATCTATTACAACTATTATGGCAGCCAGACACAAGCCATAATCCTGCTTTAAGGGGGCGATTGAGTCACATTTAATAACAGTATGCACACACAGAAACACACACAGACACACATACACTTCACACACGTTCTCATCTGAAAAATGCAAGCATACAAAGCAATAAAACAAATAGTACACACTGCACACAAGCACCTACACACAGACTATGACACAATATACCTTTGACACAAACACACAAATATTGACTCACACACAGAAATGTCTAAACAACCTCCAGAATCTTTCACCTTCATATGGCCCAGTCAAAGCTCATTTCTCAACCAATGCTTTCTGGCGGGCTGTAACACTATTATGCATGTCAGTAATTGATGATTGTTTGGCTGAGGGGGACAAATTAAATGTCAAGGTTAATGTGTGTGTGTGTGTGTGTGTGGGTGGGTGCATGTGCATGTGTGTGCGTGTGTGAGTTTTTAAAAGTGTTATTGATTCTGTTTGCATTGTTAAAACTCTATTATATATCATACTTATAACAGTGACTTTTTAATTTGTCTTAGCACGTCAAGATGGCCTTGTACCAAAGCGTTTATGATTGACAGTTGCCACTCAACAAGACTGACCAATTAGGCTCTTCCGTCGACCCTGGGTCTGAATCTTGCTCATCTCGTTTTGGCAGGGCAGACCTGGAGAAGGAAACACACACACACACACACACACACACACACACACACACACACACACACACACACACACACACACACACACACACTAATGTTTATTCTGAGAAATATACCCTTGGTTGATGGCTCCTTAGCCTTCTTTGCCATTTTCTCTCCATCCCTTTCTTTTAGCCTCCCTCATGCCTCATGTATTTTGCCATCAGTAGTCAATCCCTCCGTTGTCCCTCCTGATACCCTCCCTCCCCACCCTACCGCTTCTTTGGCCCTCGCTCCATTCTTCAATTCCTCCTACCCCTCTCTCCCTCCCTCCTCCACTCCCTGACGCTCCACTGTGGATCCTTGCTCTCTCACCTTCAGGCTTCTGGATGCAGTGGCACCACTCGTCCCTGATCTCTCCCTCTCTCGTCTACATCTTCTCTCGCCCACCCCTCCCCCTCCCATTCCTCCTCCTTCCTCCCTCCCTCCCTCCCCCTTCGCGACTCTCCCCTGTTGCCCTCACCGTCAGGCTTCTGGAAGCAGTAGCACCACTCGTTGTTGGAGAGCTTGCCGTCCTTGAAGGAGTCACAGGAGTTGAAGAGCGGCCGCATGCACAGCTCGTACTTGTCCAGGTAGATGGCGCTCAGCTCCGACTGGTCCAGCAGAAGGTCGTAGTTCATGTCCAGCTTGTTGAACATCCAGCCCAGGGAGTCCTTGCAGATGGGCAGGATGCTGGTGTCAAAGCCTGGCGGGGCCATACAGAGAGGGGGTTGAGTGGCAAGCAATGTGTGTGAGGCTTCTTAAGAAAAAGAGAGAAGGGTGAGGGGTGCGTTTGAGTGTTTGTGTGTACTCAAGAAAAGCCTGTGTGTGTGTGTTTTTGAATGTTTCTAGGCAGTGTTGGTTGCGGTTACCTCTGCCTACTTCTGTGTGTATGTCTGAGTGTCTATGGAGACCTCCTAGGGGAGTGTGTTAGGAGGCTCTGTCACGCCTTTTCCAATGGCACTAGACAGTGCTAACCACTGAGCCACCGTGCTGCCAGTGGCCCTAGACAGTGCTCGAGGTCTGAGGGGTTACAAAGTGGCTGTGTTTGGGGCCAAGTAGCGCTGTCCAGACATGTTGACATTTGAAAAGAGAGCCGTGCACGACCCCACTGTCATCAGCACCTCTGGCAAAGGAAAAGAGCAGCCAGCCTGACAACTACCCTTTGATGGGACATTTACACACACACACAGACACACACACACACACACACACACACACACACACACACACACACACACACACACGCTCTAAAGCAGGGACACACACACACACACTCAACAGCAGACAATCTGGTATAAATAAAACTGCCGACGCACACAGTCACAAGGCAAAGTGGGGGTGGACACATACACACACACACACACACACTCACACACACACACACGGGAATTACTCACGGCCGGCTGTAGAGTCTGAGGAGGACTTGAGGTCCCGGTTAGCGTCCAGGTGGAGAACCCCAAACCAGTCCTTCAGTCTGGAGGCCAGGCTCCGCAGGTCCATGTCACTGCAGGCTACACACACACACACACACACACACACACACACACACACACACAGGGACACACAGCAGCACACACACACACACACACACACACACGCACACAAAGGATCGTCATTAGGAAATACTGTCTTTTTCCTTTACTGTTTCTAGTGCCCGTTCTCAGTAACCTTGCTCTCTTTGTAAAGGAAGATAATCATGTGTCAGAGTCTGTGAAGGATGCTTTACTCCGTTTGACTGGAAGTCATCATTGTTTTGTGGACAAGAAGAATTGGCTTCTTACTAGCCTGTGTTCACGCGTCTACGCCTTGGCAGAGATGGTTCAGGCGGGCAAGTCACAACTGCTGCTGGTGCTATGTTTTGCTTTGCTCTGTGCTGTACACACCCACCTCCACCCCGGCCTCCACCTGCTTGGGGTCTGTGTGTTCGCTATCTGTCAGGGGGAATCGGCTCCCTACAGATGGTGGTTCATTGAGTGTTCAAAATAATCTTAATTGTCCATGTGTAATGCACTATTGTTTGTAAGGCCTACTGAAGACTTGTAAGAAAGTGAGTTGTAATTTGAATTTTGTATATGAGAAGGCTTTGTTCCTATGGTATCAGTGGGTCCTAGTCAGCCATAGTGTAGCTGACAGCTTCCTGTGGCTCTGGAGGAGCAGAGGAGTTTGCTGTTGGCTTGTGGACCATGAAGCCTGTGGCCTACATATGCTCAGCTCAGACTTAAGACGGACAAAGCCTCGCTGTCTTTTCTCCGTTTTAACCTGTGAGTGTGTGACTACTGTGTCAGGAACTAAGTCCCCCTTTTTGTTTCACACCCTACAACTCTCTGCCTCTCCCTCATTTGAAAAGAATAAGAAACACACTGATCAGATATTTCGTCCCAGCTGTTGCTATAGTAACAGTCGCTGACAAGCCATGGCGTGCGGTGTGTGTGTGTGTGTGTGTGTGTGTGTGTGTGTGAGAGATTTGTCTGAGTGATATAATCAGTCCTTTGATCAACAGCGCTAACAGATAAGCAAATAGAGATGGCAGCGGGTAAAGAGAGGGCCGGATTTACATTCAAGAAAGAGAGATAAAAGAGGACGTGTAGAGAAGACCAAAAAGAGGAAAGAAAGGGGAGGCAGAGCGAAAGAAGACAAGAATAAAAGAGAAAGGGAAGGTCAGAATAAGGAGTGAGGGAGGTAGGGAGACGTAATGTTTAGATAGAGAGTCCAGCCCTAGACCGCTGGAGCCAGGTGACACACACACACACACACACACACACACACACACACACACTGTGGCTGGTGACACAGACTCACCAGCAGGAATACGCACGTGCACACAGGCACACACACACACACACACACTCACACACACTAACACACGCTAATACACAAGAGGGAACAGTTGTTATCAAATGAGTTCAATTCCCTTCATCTGATCTCGCCCTCAAGGTGAACATCAATCAACGGAAGGGAAAGCTATCTTGTGTGTGTCCTTCTGACGAGAGAAAAGAGCTCGTACCATTGACTGTTAAAAGGCGCCCCCATGGGAACGGCCCTCGTGCTGTCCTCATGCTGGTGCTCACTGTGGACAGCAGGGCTCATGTCACGTCAGAACAAAGGTTGGCCGGTTTAGCCTTTCCTTGAAAAACAACACATTGGTCTGGCTCCACTGTACAGGACCCACATGGTATATCGACCTCTCCACCATTGGCAGCCATTTGCGGTAGAGCTAATGCCTTATACACAAATGTTCCTTTTAACCTACTAAAGTGTCATCTAGGTGATATCTTGTTACCCAACTACTTGTAAAATAGGAAGACCCATCTCTGTCCGACGCGATGTGTAGACACGCGTAGGTTGTTGTTTGTTTGACCAACTGATTCACACCTTTTGCATCTGCTGACATGATCCATGCACATCCTTTGCTTACTGACGACACTTTTAAATCCCCTTTTTTGGAGGTCACGAAAGGTGCACCACAGGGCTCAGTTTTAGGACCTTTACTTTTCACCTTGTACAGAAGTAACATTGTCTCATCTGAAAATGACAGGAAGGTGCACTACTATGCTGATGACACAGTGCTTCCTACACCTCCTTCTTCACTGGAAGGAGCTATGTCTGCTTTGCAGAAAGCCTTGACTTTATCCAGCTCTCACTTCTCGTGCTAACACTTGTTTTAAATGCAGCAAAAACAAAGTATATGCAATTCTCCAGATCACGCAAGCTGAACGAAACCAATTTTAAAATGTGCGCTTTTGATGGTTCAGAAATTGAGAAAGTGCACTCATACAACTACCTCGGGATATTTACTGACGAAAAGCTGTCTTTTAAAATACATGTTGATGAGCTTGCTGAAAAGTTAAGAATGAAAATTGGGTTATTTTACAGAAACAGGTCATGTTTCTCGCTTGATAATAGAAAGCTTTTAATTGAGTCTACTTTCCAGTCAGTACCAGATTATGGCGACATTATCTATATGCACGCTGCCCCTTCCAGTTTGAAACAGCTGTATATTATTCTGCACTTTGTTTTATTACTGGGGATCCTTTTAGAACACATCACTGCACTCTGTATCAGGCTGGCCATCCCTGGCAGCTAGGAGAACGCAGAACTGCCTCCTGTTTGTATTAGCGATTTTACACAAGTTACCTGACATCCCTTATTACAAGGCGCTCTGGTCATAATCAGACAAAGTCCCGGGATTGGCTGGTTCTTCAGGTCCCTCCAGTAAACACAGAGCTGGGAAAAACTGCTTTATGCATCATGCTCCTAGAGCATGGAATGACTTTCAAAATAGATGCCTAAATCTCATTAGGCAAATTTAAAAATGGGTTGAAAATACTTGAAGTTGAGGTATGCGTGTGTTTTAAATAATGTTGCTAATATAATGTGTTGAATGTGTGGAATGTTTTTATTATGAAAGATGTTTTTGTATTTTTGTTTGGAATAGCCTAACGTAAAGTGTTTGTGATTATGTTTTTATGATTGTGATTGTGCTTTGTAAATAGGGCACCATTGAAAATTCAACCTTGATCTCAGTGATGGAAGTGTGCGTGTGTGTGTGTGTGTGTGTGTGTGTGTGTGTGTGTGTGTGTGTGTGTGTGTGTGTGTGTGTGTGTGTGTGTGTGTGTGCACGATGCGCTGGCAGATTGAGTCCACATTGAGAGGTACAGCTTGCTAGAGAGTAACGAGTGTCGAGGGAAACAGAGCGGGGATCTTTGGAAAAGCATCTGCAATGCAAATGGCTGACGCCCTCGGGCTATCTATAGGAGCTGGGGCTGATGTGTGACTGATGTGATCTTTACAGTAATTGAGAACCTCATAACGAACGAGGACTTCACCGTCTTCCACCAGGAAGCCAATCAAAAGCCTCCCTTCCTGGCATGCCGGACAGGCCAACGCATTGACATTCTGTCCGGATTGCTGTTAATATTCTGGCAGCCTGACCCATCATTCAACCAGCTTTCTTCATCACGCAAAAAAAATCCAATGCATATCAGCTAGCTCTGTATCAACTTATGAGTATGAGCAACAGCAATGCATTCAGCCTGCAACTTTTGCTTGGGCTACACAGAAATCGTCCCCCTCAAAATGAGATAACTCAGCCGCAATCCTCATGACCTTACACACACACCAACACACACATACAAAAACGCATTCCCATCTGCCTTGGGACAGATAGAGT
>JAPMUY010007892.1:10000-20000 GCA_026901105.3 Galaxias olidus | reverse complement strand
TCCCACCAACAACACCAACCAGGGACCAGCTACTAAAGATCCCCCCGGTGGGACAACACCAACCAGGGACCAGCTACTAAAGATCCCACCAGTGGGACAACACCAACCAGGGACCAGCTACTAAAGATCCCCCCCGGTGGGACAACACCAACCAGGGACCAGCTAGATCCCACCAGACAACACCAACCAGACCAACCAGACCAACCAGGGACCAGCTACTAAAGATCCCACCAGTGGGACAACACCAACCAGGGACCAGCTACTAAAGATCCCCCCCGGTGGGACAACACCAACCAGGGACCAGCTACTAAAGATCCCACCAGTGGGGCCGTGGTTGAGAAAGGGTTAATGTCCGACTGGCCAACTGTATGGCTGACCTGACTCCAGGCCTCTTACGCTAGCAGCCATTTCTAGCAGGCAGCCGCCTTGGCTGAGACTGGCCCCTTCCCTCCTTTGCTTAGTCCTGCCTTATCATCTATTGACAAGGGGCCTGCTTCTGAAGTCTCTCTGATGAAAATGAAAGCCTTTCTCTTTCCTTTCTCCTCTTTTCTGGGCAGAGAAAGAGAGAGGTGGCTGGCGTTCACCTTGAGACTGCCGGGCCTAAGCTCTAATCACACGCCACATGAAAGGCACAGGGAGAGAGGAAGAGAGGGAGAGAGGGAGAGGGGGAACGTGGGGCTGAGGAGGAGAGGACAGGTGGGGTGGGGGGGGGGATGCGGTGGTGCTTCTTAACGAAGGGCCGGAGGGGGCGAACGGACAGGGGGGAGGCAGAAACAGAGGGGGGGGGAGAGAGGGAGAGAGTGTTGCGCGACGGCCGGAGGGCTGCCTGAGTAAACAGGAACAGGGGGTTGTTTGGGTCACCCGTAGAGAGAGATCCACAGGCGGGTGTGTGTCTGGGCCTCTACCGCTGTCCGCTTTGACTGTTGTTGTCGGGGACTGCAGTAGTTCAAACAAACCTCTACCAGGGCCTCTCCATTTAACTCTCTCCTCTATGTGCCCTCTAAGGCTGAAACCCAAAAAACGAGCAAAAACACCAGAAGAGCACCTGACGCAGGCAACGTGACTCAGGCTGCTGTAGGAGAGAGCCAGCCTTAGAGAGGGCTTCTGATGGACAGGATTCCTTTATGAGGGCCTCAGGGAGCCGTCAATTATCCAGTGTACGCCACGAGCAGTGATTTGGATTAAATCAGGCTTAGTGGAGGCCTCGTTCCATGTGAAGACGAAGAGGGGAATATGGGATTACACACACGCACGCACGCACACACACACACACACGCACACACTCACGCGCGCACACACACACACGCACGCACACACACATCCACTCACACATACACACACACCCCGATATCTTAAAACACACATTCTTGCCAACGCGCGCTGACACACACAGACAGGCACACGAGCGCGTTCCCTCTCCGAGAAGGACCGCGGCGGCGGCGTCAGTGATGAGGGAGGTGACGGTAATCACCCTGTCTTCTTCAGATTGGGCGAGTCATCACCCGCCACGGCGCGCCAGGAGACCAGTCGCCGTCGGCAACCGGGCCCCGGTGACGGGAAGGAGCGGTGACATCCGTCCTCCTGCCGCCATGTCGCCACGACAACGCCCTGTCGCGCTGTCACAGACGTGCCTGTGATAGGCTGCGCAGGGCATCCTCTCTGGCAGGGCGCACGGTAAGAGCTGCTCCCTGAGTCTCCCTGCGTCTCGGGGCTGAAGTCACTCTCAGCGGCGCTCCTGACACTAGGAATTTGCTAGGGTTCCTCCTGGGAATGCAAGTGTCCAGGCATGTTTTTCAGGTGCGCGACTGAAAATAAAATACATATGTGGGACTGATAAAAGCCTGATTAAAGAAAATTAAGGCTAACTAAAAATATGTATTAAAGAGTTGACAAATACATTGCAGGCAGTTTACCGCAATGCAAAAAATAAGAAATGGGCATAAACTCGTTATTTCATTAAACTGAAACCGAGCTAATCCACACTCTCTGGTATTCACCTCTGTTTTTATTATATTCCCTCCATCTTTCTTTCATTTTGTGCACTGCTTCCCCCTCTTTTCCCCTGTGTGTTGGTGATGAAGAAAAAAAAAAACACACTCTTCATTAGGAGGCCGAGGACAACCAGAGTGACCGTCGACCGGACCACAAAAACCTGCCAGCCAACGTGGTGTGCCACGGCACCGCCGAGGGCCGCCGCCGAGGGCCACTGCCGAAGGGCCACTGCCAGGACAGATTGAACCCAGCCCAGGGATTGCGGTCCGTTCAGCTGCCCGCCGATTCCCTCTGCTTCCATGCTGGTAGCTAGCGCTGAGCTAATGAAGGGGCAGAGGGGTTACAGATCCTCCCTTCACCTCCCATAACATGGGCTTAGCTCGTCTAATTAACTTCCCATTAGCCCCCACCTTCCCCAGGACGCTCCGCCAAAGACTCCGCTAAGCTCTAATGACTCCACATCAGTGCAAAGGGACGTGCGGGAGAAAGACTTACTTCTGCTCACAGTCAACCATAATTACGTTCTTTAGTTTGCCCGCTAAATGCTACTTTGAGTGGCGCAAAACAGCAGAGACCGAGTAGATCAAATTAGGCCAGCTGTTTTTGCCATTACACAAAAGGGAAAAGTAATTATATTTGTTGGATATTTTCTTCTCGGTGCACTGGGTCTCACTGGGGTGCGTTTTGTTAGGGTTTTTTGTCATGGTGTCAGTTTGACTATGATATGGTTCTGTTCAGATGTAGTAAGATCGACTATGTCGGATGTGATATTATATACGAGTATACCTCTCACACGCATATACAGTATCTATATATATATATATACACATCTTTGAAATTGAGGGTAGGAGCTAGACAGCGGCGTGCCAATCTTCAGTGGAATTCACCTGCGATCCTGCTATCACAGCATGCACTTCTGGCCCGATATGGGCCGTAAGTTGCCGCCCAGACGCGACGAGAAAAATAAAGCATGAAATCACGCAAGACAAATAAACAGGAGCGACCTACTGGACAGATAGTTTGGGAAATGATGGATCGCTTTAAAAGCAGGTGACAGCACACAAACAGATGAGATAGAGAGGCCGCAGGGAGAGATGTGAGTGAGGCGCGGAGACATTCGGCACGGCTCACACACACACACACACACACACACACACACACACACACACACACACACACACACACACACACACACACACACACACGCGCGCACACACACACACACACACACACACACACACACGTACACACATCCACTTGGAGACAGAATGAGAGTAGTTGCTGCTTGCCATACAGATAGACCCGGCCGGTATCATATCTGACAGGCTGGACTCAGAGAGAGAGGAGCTGGCCACTTACCTAGCCAGACTTATTTACCTAGCCATCATTCATAATAGACGGAGGAGCCGAGGGAGGGCGGGAGGGAGCGGGCGGATGGATGGATGGAAATAAGAGAGGGAGGAAAGAGGTGTCTGCTCGTTACTCAGAAATCCAAAACGATAGAGAAAGATGAGGGGCAAAGGAGATGAACATGACCACACCAAACAGAGAATGAAGATAGTTTGGACGATTCCATATTTAAATACGTAAAGAGAAAGGGTCTGGAGCGTTTGTTTCTCTATGCCTAGGTTCCAGGGACAAAGGGACGGGTCGAAGGTAGAAGGCGTGGGACAGCAGGGTTGGCAGGTTGTTTTCTGTCCACGGTGTGCAGAAAGGAGAGTCAGGAGAGACAGACCACAGAGTGAAGGAACTCTAAACTAAACGTCTCCCCTAACGGCCTAATGAGGACTCCAAGTCTCCACTGCCCGGACTTCACCCAAAGAGTCAGACCTGACTCATCGGGCCATGAGATCTGTGTGCGTCACACGCACGAACACACACACACACACACACACACACACACACACACACACATCCTTGCATAATTTGTGCCCCCTGAGGACACACACTCGTCTTCAGAGCTGGTCAAATATCGTGGACAGTTTGTACCCAAATACTGACTTAATGAATGAATGTGTTAATATTCAAAGGAGGAAGGGAAGGTGAAAAGGGAATAAGGGAGATAGGGATGGAGACGGATATTTGAAGCACCTTTGAATATGAATTTGAGAGAGAGAGAAGTATAGCGAGGGAAAGACCTAGATGGGGAGAAAGAGAGAGAGAGAGAGAGAGAGAGAGAGAGAGAGAGAGAGAGAGAGAGAGAGAGAGAGAGAGCGAGGGGGAGGGAGACAGAGAGAGAGCGGGACAGAGAGAGAGAGACATGGAGAGAGGGAGACATAGAGAGAGAGACACAGAGAGAGAGGGAGACGTAGACACTCACCAGAGAGAGAAAACGACAGAAAAGGCTCTGTCCTTGCTGGGTCAGCCGAGACCAAGATGAAAGCAGATTCAAATCCCACGACAGGATCCTATCGCTTTGGGACGTGTTCCTCTTCTTTCACCTTTCTTTTTATTCCCTCTCTCTTCCTTCTCTCTTCTTTTCTCTCACTATCTCTCTCTCTCTTCCTGGCACACAAACAGTGTGTTTTGTAAATCATATATAGATGCACATATAAAAACGTGCGCATGCGCACACACTCATGCACGTGCCTGACCCAGCGCAGCGATGCCCTCAGCAGGCCCAAACACACTGTTCGGGCTTTGAACAAAGCGGATGTGATTCATTAGCTAGCCTGCCGAAGAGCAGAGACTGGGAAACCATTACAGTATCGCTCACTCCAACACACTTCCTCTGTGTGTCAGCCCTTTGACTAATGACAGGGGCGAAGGATGAGATAACGAGAGAACGCTCATTAATTAGCACCAATTTTCCCTTTTGTCTCCCATTTGTCTTGCTGGGGCCTGGCGAACAGCATGTTAGCTTAGCTTAATCAGACAGTGATGTGCCCAAGACCTCCATCTGGAGGGGTGTTGTGTGTGCGTGCGCACAAGCCCTGCCTTTCATTCATTTCTGTTTCTGCATTAATGTGCAAACTCTGTGTGTGTTCTCTGTGCGATCGACTCCCGTATCAGTGTGTGGTTGAGTGTGTGTGTGTGTGTGTGTGTGTGTGTGTGTATGAGAGAGAGAGAGATAGAGAGAGAAAGAGAGAGAGAGAGAGAGAGAGAGAGACAGAGAGAGAGAGAGAGAGTGTGTGTGCGTGACTAGTAAAAGGAGTGACTGGTGAAAATCTCCATTTCCCCTTGGAATGCGGAACCTAAGAATCGATCCCTGACGTTGACACGATTTAAAACATGGCGCCTAGCCCGCCCCACCTCCCTGTGTTCAGGTGCGTGCCGTCACGGAGACCGAGCGTTGACGCCGAGATGTCTGCGAACTGAACCTGAGCACGAGAGGCAGAACGAGAGCTGGGTCTGCAAGCGAGGAGAGGCTGGAGGAGGGAGGAGGGACGGGCGCTGGGGGGAGAGAGTGAAAAGAGAGGGAACGACAGCGTTACATCGACCTGAGTGGCACAGAGAGAAAGAGAGAGAGGGAAGAGGGGTAGAGAGAAAATTAACGGAGTGAGAGCTTGGATAGAACAAAATACAGGGGGGGGATGTGTGTGTGTGTGTGTGTGTGTGTGTGTGTGTGTGTGTGTGTGTGTGTGTGTGTGTGTGTGTGTGTGTGTGAGGAGGGAGAGGCAATTGGCCGATGAGCCAGCGAAAGCGAGCGCCTAAGCCAAGGAGGGAGTTTAGTCATCTCCAGCAGATAGAAAACCTCCTGTCAGGAGAGCGCCATCCATATTCATGGCCTCATCATCCTCATCGCTGCTGAGTCGCTCTCAGCCGCTCAGGAGGAGAGAAGGAACGAGGGAGAGAGAGAGAGAGAGAGAGAGAAGGCAGGAAGGAAAGGAGGACGCAAGCGAAGCGTGGCACGGAGACCACAGTGTTTTCCTCTGCCGCCGATGGATAGGTCCTCGTGCGTCAAGTTTCGGTTCGCCGGAATTAGAGGAATGCACACAAACAAATCTGCCAGCAAACTAGACGCTAATCCACACATCATGAGTATGCATGGCTACGGGGATGGGAATACTGTGCACTCACAAACAGTACATTTAATCTCTTTTTTCTGACACACACACACTATTCCCTCGCTTTGCTAGATAGACCCTCAGTCCCGTATTTAATGGGGTTTAATACGTTTAACGCAGGGGGACCTCAGGCCAGAAAACCCCCATCGGTAATGCACAAACACACGCACACACACACACACACACACACACCCTGTCACACACACACACATACACACACACACACACACACACACACAACACACAAACACACACACACCACCTCCCGTACACAGCCCCTCATCCATCCCCAGCATGCCATCTGGGAGGAGGAGAAGCCCTCTCTCTGGTGTTTTTCTTCAGATTGTATTTCTCCGCCAGAATCCCTCCATCCATCTCCACAAATCCCATTTTCATGACAAACAATGAGACACACACACTCACTCCATCTTCTCTCCTCCCTCAGCTCTCCTTGGCACGCCGGGAAGAAGGTGAGGGAGGGAGGGAGGGAGGGATAGAGAAAAGAGAGGGAAGAGAGAACGGGAGGGAGGGCGCAGAGGAGTGATGGAAGCGAATCGAAGAGAGTTTGGGAGTTTAGGTGTGTGTGTGTGTGTGTGTGTGAGTGCGTTTCTTCATCTGCTTCCCATGCACCCGTTTGTGCGAGCCCACGTATGCATCTCCGCTCGGCCATCCACGCTCAAACTCTTCCGTGTATGCGTTCAATATTCTTAAATAAGTGTGTGTGTGTGCGATCCCCTTTCCCCTAACCGGGGACCGCTGCATTCTCCGGATGAGCCCGGTGCTGAGCACGCAAACCAATCTCTTTCCAATTAACAGATGTAATCTGGCTCTCCGTCAGGTTATGAATCAATCCGGGAGGCGAGCACGCCGCCAGCCCCTTCTAATGACACCCGCAAGCACAGCCCATCGCCTCCAATAGCCGAGCACATTCGTCTGGCCCGTCCCCATCCCCGTCCGACGGCAACCGCAGCAGGCGATAGGCGGTCGTCTGGCTGTTGGTGTAAATCACGGCGGGGGGAGAGAGATGTGTTTTTATAAAGGTCACAGTGAATTAGAAACACGCGGCGTTCTCTCTGTAAGTGCACCGCTAGCTGAAACCCCTGTGCTGGAAACTTCGTCTACGCTTTGTCTTAAAGTTGGCTCGTTTTTTATTTATTTATTTATTTATTTATTTATTTTGCACAGGTACGCCACCACAGACGATCGACTTTTGGATGGGAACGGGGACTAATTGGCCCGGCACAGATGTCCCGTGACGTTTGGAGAGCGTGGTGAGGTTTGCAGTTTCAGTCGGGACGACAGTCGCCGTCCCATCCACCGTCAGGACGCACCTCGGGAGCTCCCTAACACTGGGGAAACGCTCTGACGCGCCGTCCCATCCACCGTCAGGACGCACCTCGGGAGCTCCCTAACACTGGGGAAACGCTCTGACGCGCCGTCCCATCTGGCTGTCCCGAGGATCCTGATAGCTGGATCCAGCCAACCATACCTCTTCATTTGGCACTGTCAAAATCGGCTGATCGATCGCCAGGGAGACGGACTGATCCGTTGTGCCATCGACCAACACATCTATTTGCTCAGACATATTGACAGAAAAAGACTGAGAGAGAGAAAGAGAAAAATAGAGCAAGAGACGGAAGCAGAAATAGAGGGAGAGAGAGCAGAGACAGATAGAGAGAGACACAGAGAGGGAAACAGGGAGAAAACAACAAAGAGAAGATAAAGGGACAGAGGAGAGAGGAGAAAGAGAAGAGAAAAAGAGGAATAGAGGGAGAAGAATGACACAGAGAGAGAGCGAGAGAGAGGGAGAGAGAGAAAGAGAGAGAGAGAGAGAGAGAGAGAGAGAGAGAGAGAGAGAGAGAGAGAGAGAGCGAGGGGGAGCGAGACAGAGAGAGAACGGGACAGAGAGAGAGAGACATGGAGAGAGAGAGACATAGAGAGAGAGACACAGAGAGAGAGACATAGAGAGAGAGGGAGACGTAGACACTCACCAGTCTTGTCTGTCCTGTGCGGAGGCTGGAGCAGCTCCTGTCCAGGCAGACAGGGACACGGCCCCTCACACTTCACCGAGACGCTCTTCCCCGACACGCAGCCCTGGAACTCCAGTTTGCACTACAAAACACACACGGGGCATCATGGGAAATGAAGGATCACATACAAGACGTGCTGAAGAAACAAGGGGGATCATGGGAATTTGCCTTAACTTTCCTGCAATCCAGCCCTGAAAGATCAATGGATTTTGGACTGACAAGCGGAGAGGATTATGGGTAGGGGTATGGGCGTGCTCAAGGCTTAAAACGGGAAAACATAATTTAATGAATTTGTTATGGGCATAGCTCATCTCGGGAATAGCAGAGGGAGAACCTGCTTTCAGGAGCACCGGGCATATGGCTTAGACGTGCAGATGGGTCCGTTAGGCAGGGACGCAGAGGCACCATTCAACGTCTCAAGCTCTTGTTGGCTACAACTAAATGCAAAGTCCCACAATCCAGCCAACATTCAGAATAATCAGCCACTTATGGATGCATATTAAAACGACGCCTCTTCGAATGGGAAAGGAACCCTTTTCAACTTGTCAAATTGAAAAAGAAATCCAATCACAAAAAAGTCCGTCCTGAGGAAATAATGAAGACGACAAATGGATAATGTAGATTCTGTCAGCCACGGCCGGGGGAGGGACAAGTGTGGCATGCACACACACACGAGCACACGAGCAGACACAAATCAAGGCCCTCACACACAATCACACTTGCAATGCAAACCTGCACATACTGTATATGCACATTATATACCTCCCTTTCATACAGACGCGCACACACACACACACACACACACACCTACACACACACACACACACACACACACACACACACAGAGAGACACACACACACACACGCACAGACACACACACGCACACACAAACGCTCTTCTGTTCAGCTGACAATTTCAATTTCACACGTGCTAATTCAAATCCATCACTTCCCTGGCTGACAATTCTTAGATGGCAGCACTAATGTCACCTAATGAAATTTGTTGTCAGAAGTACAGCGGCTTGGATATTGGATTGCCTGTCGGGGGGAGGACGGAGGGGGGGGGGGGGGGGGGGGGGGGGGGTTGCTGGAGCCATCGCAAAATGTCCCCTCCTGCTGCTTCAATTTGCCGCTGCAGGCAGGCAGTGTCGAAGAGCCCTCCCGAATCCAGGCCTTTTTGTTTACGCATTGCTGTGGCTGTTATGGGCTTTTATGATGCCTTTTACTAGTGTTAAAGACGTTAAGGCAAGAATAAAAGTAGACTGTTATAGACACAAAGAAAGACCAGAGTGGGACAAGAAAGAGAGATGGAAAACGGAGAGTAAAAAAAAAAAGGATAGAGATTTTAGAGAGATTTAGAGACTTTTTTGGGATGTTTTTTTTCCTTGGTGTTAAAGGAGAAGAAAACGTCTCCTTCACTGTGACTCTGGAGAGTACCCTCGTCAGAGCAGGAGGAGAGGGGAGCAATGAGGCCGGGGCGTGGGAAAGGAGGAGAAGAAGGAGGAGAAGAGGGATAGACAGTGGTGGACTTCACTCAGTGGGCCTCCCCAGCCGTCTAGAGATGAGGGTGCCACCTCTTCAAAAGGCTTGGAGTGTGTGTGTGTTTGTGTGTGTGTCTGTGTGAGAGGTACTCACATGCTTGTGACTTTTCCTCCAAAGGGTTGGAGTGTTTGTGTTTGTGTTTGTATGTGTGTGTGTGCGTGTGTGTGTGTGTGTGTGTGTGCGTGTGTGTGTGTTCAGCGAAGCCCTCTCCACTGCCCCCAGCAGCCCCCTCCACTTGGTCTGTTCACTCAGCCTTATGGCTGGAGGAGACTGGAGACCGGGTCCTCCACCCAGCCTCACCTCCACCAAGCCCCAGCCCCTTCACCCAGCCCTCCACCCAGCCCCTCCACCCAGCCCCAGCCCCTCTACCCAGCCCTCCACCCCTCCACCCAGCCTCACCTCCACCAAGCTCCAGCCCCTTCACCCAGC
>JAPMUY010007892.1:0-5000 GCA_026901105.3 Galaxias olidus | reverse complement strand
CCGCTCCATATCCTCCCAGCCCATAATATCTCCTCGCAGCCAGAGGATGAGGCAGGGGAAATCTATGGAGCCCGAGACTAGAGTGCTGTAAAGCTCTCTGTGGTGCTGTCCTTATTTGGACACGCACGCTCTTCTACCTTTGTTGACGCGAGGCTTTCCTGCAAGGCGATTGGCTCTTACCTGTGCGCTGGCTGCTTGGGATTGGTGCAGATGGCCGTCTGGTAATCCTGGCTGACACACACCTTGTGAGGAGGGCAGCGCACCTTCAGACAGGGGTCCTTAGTGGCGTCCAGACCTGCGGGCGGAGACAGGGCAGCACATCAACCCAACGGCACGCACAACATACTTTCATACAACTCGAGGCAAACCTGAGCAAGTTTTTTTCTGTCACCATATCCCACTGTTTCCACTGGAAGCCACTTTTCAACCCCCCCCCCTCCCCCCTCCCTCCCTCCCTGCTCTCTGTTCTAATGACGAACATTACCATATGAATGGAGCGGAACGAGGGAGACGGAAGAGGTCAAACCGAGGGACGGGAGAAACGGCGGGAAGCCGGCGTTTTTCCGGCATGTGACTGGCGCGCCGCGCTCCTTTCTGGGAGGCTGGCTCCCACGGCGGCCCGCGCTGCCCCGCACATCAATCACCGTGGCAATGCTATCGCCGCGGCGCCGGCGAGACACAGGTGGGTGGCATCCGAGGTGAGGGAGGGATCAAAGCCACACGCGGGCCCCCGAGCGTTCTGTCATTTCACGCTAGGCTTACGACACGAATCCAGCCACGAGGGGGGGGGGGGGGGGGGGGGGGGGGGGGGGGGGGGGGATGAGTGTATGGAGGGGATGAGGGAGAAAAATAGATGGAGGAGAAAACGAACCGTGAACCGTGAACTTTCAGTGTGAGTGGGAGAGACGGGCGTGCAGTCAGAAAGACAAAGAGCCAGGGACGGACAGGAAGAGAAGGGAGCGGAGACGAAGAAACAGAGGGAGGCGCGGAAGCAGGGGGAAAAAATACAAGAGAGAGAGAGAGAGAGAGAACGGAGATGAAAGTCAGCTCCTTTTCATTTGAGACGAGTGGCAACAAACACCGGGACACGCTCGCGGGACGAGGCGACGTCAATCAACATTCGCCCCTGTTAGTCTCATCCCCTGGCATCAGATAAGAGCGCCACACAACAGGACCGCCTCTCCTCGAGCGGCACGGCAACAAGCGGGCGGGCGGGCGGGCGTGCCGTAATGACCCCCCGGATCAAACGCACATCACAGAGCAACACCAGGGCACGCACGCCGGGAAAAGGAGAGGCATGTCTTCATTTTCCAGGCTTGTTTGCGTCCGTGGAAAGAAGGGGGAAAAAAAAAGCGGAACACGACTAACAACTTCAAAGGGGCTGAAGGACTCTCAGCGTGTGTACACCGAAAACCCTGCTTAGCGGAGTCATTAGAACGCGGACGCTAACTTCAGGAGACAGCCAGTGGACAGCCTTTCATTACCCGGCGAATGGTGTGTGTGTGTGTGTGTGGGGGGGGGGGGGGGGGGGGGGGGGGTGTGTGAGTGAGAGAGAGAGAGAGAGAGTTCTGCAGCTGCCTGGTAGGTCAGCGCGCGGGAAGCGGGCCGACACACACCGAACACGTCAGGCCGACGCCCACGTCTCTCATCTGCTCCCCATGGCCTCGGCTTCAGCGTGCTGCTCGTGTCTGCCTTAGGCTGACCCACACACACACACACACACACACACACACACACACACACACACACACACACACACACACATCAACCTCCCCCCCCAGTATAGCACACCCAGTGCGCACACATATACACACAAGACTTCCCAGCGACACAGACGCGCACACACGAAAGCACACCCAGCACATACACACGCATACATAAATGAGCTTATGCACAGACAGACAGACATCAAAAGGCAGACACGCACACCAAACAAAAACGCACGCACACACTGAATTGTAGAAGCAAAGAGCGATCGTGTTCTGTGGACGTTAGCGAAGGATTTCAAGGCTAAGATATTGCGCTGCGACGCACCCACAAACCCCCGCCCGCCCAGCGACACACACACACACACTCCCTCAGTCATTCCCTGGGATTGCGAGAGGCGGCCTGGCAATCTCTTCCCTGATATCCGGCCGAGGTGGAGTGGGTCTGTGGGATATTTATTTAGGCGTGGTCCAGTCTCCTCCATCCGGGCGGGAGCAAACTCATCTGGAGCCTTCCCCACAGGCAAGATGGCTTCCTCCCAACCAGGGAGAGGTTGAAATACAAAATAATATGATAGACATGACTTTATTCATCCCGAGGGAAATTTCTGTGTTCCAGTAGATGCAGTATGTATACAAACAAGAGACACAGGAACACTTAACGCTAAACTCAGAGCAAATACGGGCATCCAAATTTCCCACGGGAAAAATGAAGTATGATCCATGTATCTGTCTATAGAAGACGCCCAGGTAAACAAACAAGCACACATACAATCATATCACACCCAAATGTACTGTTCAGCTGCCTTGGACAGAGAAAACCACTTACACACACACACACACACACACACACACAAACACACACGCACACGCATGCTTTCAACAGCAGGTGGAAATTCTCGCAAAGCGTAAGCACAAATGAGAGGGCATTTGAAACACTTTAAACGTGCTTTAAACCCACCTCGCACATTATTCTCCTCAGTATAACACATGGAGGGAAAAATAAGGGTGAAAGGAGATTTGTGAACCATATGAAGAATGTATAACAAAACATACGGGCAGCAAAAATCCAAAGTGGTGGACATGATGAGCAATGACAGGCATAATAAAGTATTTAGCAGCGGCGAGGAGAGTGGGCTGGAAAAGAACGAGACAAGAGAGGGAGGAGAGAGGAGAGAGAGAGAGACGTGAAAGGAGCCGATACGATTGAAGACGAGGAAGAAAACGGCCGACGGAGGAGCGGAGAGAGGGGAGGGAGATGGAGAGGAGAGGAGGGGAGAGGAGCCCGTAGCTCAGAAAGAGAGGAGCGCGAGAACGGACAGCGACGGGACGACGGATGGGACCGAGAAGATAAGAGAGAGAGAGGGGAGGTGAAGGAGGGAGGAGAGGTATTGTGGAAAGGGCGGGGGAGGACGCGAGCGGAGGGAAAGGGGAGAAAAGGAGAGGTCTAATCTGTTCATCCCAGGCCTGAGTGAGCAGCGGTCGCTCTTTAAGGGGACTAATCAATTGTAATGCAGGAGCACTGCGCCATCCTCTGTCCTCTCCCTCGCTCCGTACCTCTCCTTCCACTTCCTCCTCCTCCTCCTCTCTCTCTCGCGCGCGCGCTTATTTATCAGCCCGCTCTTTCACAAAATCTCTTATTTATCAGCCCGCTCGTTCAGGATTTAGTTTCTCTCTCTCTCTCTCCAACTCCCTTCTGACGGTGAGCGCCTTCTAAATCGTTCTGTCGTTTTTTTTCTCTCCTCCTCCCGTCTCCACTCTCCGTCCACCGTTTCGTCGACGAGCTCCAAAGGGAGCCGGTCCCAAGATTGCGCGGAGACGGAGCCTAACTCCGTGACTGGAGAGGATCCGCAGACATCTGATTATGTGCGTGCGTGTGAAACTATTCGTGATAATTATTCATAAAAAGACACAGCTCCCAAAAGTGCCAAATGAAGAAATGATAAGAGAGAGAGAGAGAGGACGGGAATAGAGAACGGCAGGTTATGGGAGTGTGTGTGTGTGTGTGTGTGTGTGTGTGTGTGTCTGTGGGTGTGGGTGTGGGTGTGTGTCTGTGGGTGTGGGTGAGTGTGTGTGTTCTTTATCGCAAAAAAAAATCTGGGAACGTGCGTGTGACTGACAGATGGTGAGAGACCACCGCACCCCCCAGACACACACACGTAACACGATGACCGTCGCTAATGGTGTTTTAAGTGGGACACTTCACAAAAAGGTGACACGGGATTCGTAACATATCTTTTAGTCTGACACACACACACACACACACACACACCCGCGTGGTCACACTCTCCGGCTGGCGCCCTCTGCAGCGCCCTGGGTTGGATGGTTGGACGGACGCCCCGGGGAGCGGTGCTGCCAGGCCACGTGGACGGACACAGATGGCCACGGGGCAGGCAGGTGTCACCCACGACGGAGGAGGAGAGGTGGCTCCCTAGGGCTTCCTCTGGACGGGCCTCACCATGTCCCAGACCCAACGCCCGCCACGTCTCTCCCAAACCCAACGCCTGCCACGTCTCTCCCAAACCCAACTCCTGTCACGTCTCTCCCAAACCCAGCGCCTGCCACGTCTCTCCCAAACCCAACACCTGCCACGTCTCTCCCAAACCCATCGCCTGCCACGTCTCTCCCAAACCCAACGCCTGTCACGTCTCTCCCAAACCCAACGCCTGCCACGTCTCTCCCAAACCCAACGCCTGCCACGTCTCTCCCAAACCCAACGCCCGCCACGTCTCTCCCAAACCCATCGCCCGCCACGTCTCTCCCAAACCCAACGCCCGCCACGTCTCTCCCAAACCCAACGCCTGTCACGTCTCTCCCAAACCCAACGCCCGCCACGTCTCTCCCAAACCTAACGCGCACCCCACAGTACAATAGAACAGAACCTTCCCTGAGTCCAGCACAGCTGCGGCAGCAGAACGCATAAGCTCTGCATGCAGCCGCTTTTGGCCCGCTAAGTTTTTTGTTCTTTTTTGGGGGGCTTTATTTTCTCGTCTTCCGTTGCTTTGTGTGTCTCTTTCTCCTCTGTTGCTGCGAGTTTGCCTCATTAAATGGACTGAAAGGCGAGAATTGCAACTGGGACTTCGTCCCCGTGCAGTCTGTCTGGCAGGGTGAAATATTCCTGGGCAGGTATGGACGGCCACGCCGCTTCCAAAACCCCTCCGGCACTCCCATCTCCTTAGCCAAGGAAAAACAAACCCAAATCAGCCTGGGAGAGGGTGCCAGATGAAGACGGATAAGCGATGTGTGTTTTGTGCGTGTGTGTGTGTGTGTGTGTGTCTCTGTGCACTCACGCCT
>JAPMUY010007891.1:30000-61408 GCA_026901105.3 Galaxias olidus | reverse complement strand
GAGAATGGAGTGGGAAATGGTGTCGAAGGCCGCGCTCAGATCGAGGAGAATGAGAATGGATAGTAGTCCAGAATCAGCTGCCATCAGGAGGTCATTAGTGATTTTTATGAGGGCTGTTTCGGTACTGTGACGGGGGCGGAAACCGGATTGGAACTGTTCATATAGATTGTACTGTTAGTACCGGAGTGTAAATCCATATACTGGTAATGTGTAGTACTATGTAAAGTACTGTTTGTACCTGAGTGTATATCTAAATACTGGTAATGTGTAGTACTATGTAAAGTACTGTTAGTACCTGAGTGTAAATCTATATACTGGTAATGTGTAGTACTATGTAAAGTACTGTAATGTATTATGTACACATCATGTAAAGTTGCGTTAGTACCTGAGTGTAAACCTATATACTGGTAATGCGTCGTACTGTTATATATTGTGTAAAGTAGTGTTAGTACCTGAGTGTAGACCTATGCGTATCTTGACTTTGACATCCGGCATGTGTTTGATCCGGAAGGTTCCAATGCAGTGCAGAATATCCAGAGACATGTTGGATATCTAAAACACACACACACACACACACACACACACATAGACCCATACATACACACACATACACACGACACACACACACACACACACACACAGTTAATGTATTATGTATAATTTGAACATTTCAATATACACAGGATAGGATATTATAATATCCAGTATGCCATACTCCAAGATGAGCACTTGAAAAGACAATATTTTAGAATGGACTTGGGTTGAGAGCAGATATGTCATTGGGGTTTTCAAGAGGGCACTCTCCATCCCAGATGTTTCGTTAATTTGAGCCCACGACACCTCCAGAAGGCTTAACGGTGAGCAATGACGTCTCAGAGCCACCCCCCTCTATATCCGCTCTCGGCACGGCCAGATATTAAGAAGAAGAAAAAAAACGAAGATATAAAAAGATATACTTCTAAAACTTCAAACACTAAAATATGTTTATTGGGTATGATGTATAATGTATAATATGTCTTTGTTGAACAGGATGTCACCTCAGCAGCGTGACGGTTTTCATTGCGGGTCGGAACGCCAGAGGCCACCATGTAAGCATCTCCTATAGTCTCCACCTAAACATCAGGATTAGGGTTCACCATGTAAACAACTGGGTTAGGGTTCACCATGTAAACATCAGGGTAAGGGTTCACCATGTAAACATCAGGGTAAAAGTTCACCATGTAAACATCAGGGCAAGGGTTCACCATGTAAACATCGGGGTAAGGGTTCACCATGTAAACATCAGGGTTAGGGTTCACCATGTAAACATCGAGATTAGGGTTCACCATGTAAACATCGAGATAAGGGTTCACCATGTAAACATCAGGATAAGGGTTAACCATGTAAACAACAGGCTTAGGGTTCACCATGTAAACATCAGGATAAGGGTTCAGGGTTAGGGTTAGGGTTAGGGCGGTTGTATCCCCGCCGGGGATAGATATTTACATTGCAGTCCCAGGGACAGAAAGACCCCCCCCCCCCCCCCGTGAAATCACACTCTATTCTAGCACTTTAAACACAGCAAAGAGACTGCATCCAGCACTTTATACACAGCAAAGAGACTGCATCTAGCACTTTATACACAACAAAGAGACTGCATCTAGCACTTTATACACAGCAAAGAGACTGTGTCTAGCACTTTAAACACAGCAAAGAGACTGTGTCTAGCACTTTATACACAGCAAAGAGACTGTGTCTAGCACTTTAAACACAGCAATGAGACTGCGTCTAGCACTTTAAACACTGCAAAGAGACTGCATCTAGCACTTTATACACAGCAAAGAGACTGTGTCTAGCACTTTATACACAGCAAAGAGACTGTGTCTAGCACTTTATACACAGCAAAGAGACTGCATCTAGCACTTTAAACACAGCAAAGAGACTGCCTCTAGCACTTTAAACACAGCAAAGAGACTGCCTCTAGCACTTTAAACACAGCAAAGAGACTGCCTCTAGCACTTTCCAAGGAGAATATCACAATCACCTTGTAAACGTCATGAGAAGCAATGATGGCATCAAACGAGGTGTAGAGGTCATTCAGGAGGTCCACTACCTACATGAGAGAGAGAGAGAGGGAGAGAGAATTAGACAGTACCTTTATAGTAAGAAGATTAGGCAGAAGAGCAAGGTCAATTCATTTAATTACTGCATAAGGTTCAATAAACACTGTATCCTTTTCAAATGTCAGACAACTGCGTGCATTATAGTGTGTATTAGCGTCACAGTGTTTGTGTATGTCTGTTAGCGTAGGAGTGTGTGTGAGTGTGTGTTAGTGTCAGCGTGTGTGTGTGTGTGTGTTAGTGTTAGTGTCATAGTGTGTGTGTTAGTGTGTGTGTTAGTGTCACCGAGTGTGTGTGTGTGTGTGTTTGTGTTTGTGTATGTGTGTGTGTGAGTGTATGTTAGAGTCAGAATGTGTGTGTGTGTGTGTGTGTGTGTGTGTGTGTGTGTGTGTCCTACCTCAATAGGTTCACTGAGTGCTGAGATGGTGGTAAAACCAACAATGTCACTGAAGTAGAGAGTTGACTCAGAGTAATGTTCTGGGCGGACTGCCTTCCCTGTTTTCAAAGCCTGGGCCACAGATCTGCAGATACATAGAGTTAGAACACAATCAAATCAAATGTATTTGTACAGCACATTTCATAAACAAATGCAGTTCACTGTGCTTCACACAGGGCAAGCAGAAAAAAAACAAAGACCATAAAAAGAAGAAAAAACAATGCTAATTAAGAGATACAATTTTAATGTTTCTAATTACTATGATACATAGAGTTATAGCATAGTTACTATGATACATAGTTATAACATAGTTACTATGATAGGCTGAGTTATAACATAGTTTGTATGATAAGTAGTTGTACCATATGATGGGTAGAGTTCTTTTAGTAAATAAACCGTACTTCGACAGTAGTTGTCCCAGGAGTTATACCAAAGGGACTGTGATACATAGACTTATTCTAGTAGATAACCCTTACTTGGGTAGTAGTTGTCCCAGGAGTCTATCAGTCTTGGTTCTTTCTATCTCCAGCTCATCTGTTCTCTCTCTGATCAGGTCCTCGAGGTTAGCGCTGTACTGCTCTAACATCCTCAGCATAGAGTCAATGATGTTAGCACGTTTCCCCCTGTTCAAGTTCTTAAACTATATACACACACACACCAGAGACATTTATCATAAAGCAGTGTGACCTTACTTATACTCAATGAAACATCAAAAGATTATTAGAGAGGCTATGTGAAAACAGGACATGATTTAGCCCACAGGGTGCTATTCTGTAGAGAGGGGCTATGTGAAAACATGACATGGTTTTGCCAATAGGGTGCTACTCTGTAGAGAGGGGGTATGTGAAAACAGGACATGGTTTGGCCCATAGGGTGCTACTCTGTAGAGAGGGGCTATGTGAAAGCTTTTTTTTCAGTGTATTTGGAGTACTTTGTGGTGGTGTGTGGTTAGGGTTACTTTGTGTGTGGTTAGGGTTAGGTGGTGTGTGAGTGTTAGGGTTAGGTGGTGTGTGAGGGTGAGGGTTAGGTGGTGTGTGAGGGTGAGGGTAAGGGTTTGGGTTAGGTAGTGTGTGAGGGTTAGGGTTTGGGTTAGGTGGTGTGTGAGGGTTTGGGTTAGGTGGTGTGTGAGGGTTTGGGTTAGGTGGTGTGTGAGAGTAAGGGTTTGGGTTAGGTGGTGTGTGAGAGTAAGGGTTAGGGTTAGGTGGTGTGTGAGGGTTTGGGTTAGGTGGTGTGTGAGAGTAAGGGTTTGGGTTAGGTGGTGTGTGAGAGTAAGGGTTTGGGTTAGGTGGTGTGTGAGGGTTTGGGTTAGGTGGTGTGTGAGGGTTTGGGTTAGGTGGTGTGTGAGAGTAAGGGTTTGGGTTAGGTGGTGTGTGAGGGTTTGGGTTAGGTGGTGTGTGTGTGACCTGCTGAAAGACTTCATGGAAGGTGGGTCGTTGCTCAGGGTCCTGGCTCCAGCAGTTCTGCATCATACACAGACACTCTAGAGGAGCTTCATCCATGTTCACATGGGGTCGTAACAACGGAGGGGGGGAGCGCACACGTTCAACGATCTCTGCAACAGACAGAGAGTTAAGGAAGGTCAGAGATAACGAGGGTTAGGCTGGTGTGTGAGGGTGAGGATAAGGGTTAGGGTCGTTGGTCGTAGGACGCACACACACACACACACACACACACACACACTGTGACACTAACACACACTCACACAGACTCTGACACTAACACACACTCACACACCAACGACATACACAGATGTAATACCATAGCACTACATACACAGAGGTAACACCATAGCACTACATACACAGAGCTAACACTATAGCACTACAGAGCTAACATCATAGCGCTACACAGAGCTAATGCCATAGCACTACAGAGTTAACACCATAGAAAAACACAGACAGAGCTAACACCATAGCACTACATAAAGCTAACACCATAGCACTACACAGACAGAGCTAACACCACAGCACAACATAGAGTTAACGTCATGGCACTACAAGGAGCTAACTTCATAGCACTACACAGAGCTAACAACATAGCACTACATAGACAGAGGTAACGTCATTGCACTACATACACAGAGCAAACGCAATAGCGCTACAGAGCTAACACCCTAGCACTACACAGCTAACCATAGACATATTTACATAGATTTCACGTTCGCGACTTAAAAATGCGTCTACACAGTCGCCATAATGGGCGGTCAACAATCAAGACTTGATTTGCATTGAGTAAGTGAGACCATTTGGAAAAAGGCATAATTTCCAGACAATCTGAACAAGGTTAGTGTATTTTTTTCAAGTCATAATATTTGTGTTCTTTGTGGAAAATAGTGTTAATATTTTGTGGAATCTGAATGGAACGATGAGCATACAAATGATCTATTGCTAACAAAACTGACCATATTATTGAGACTATGGACGGCATTGACAATCATCACTCCTGCATCATGTCATTGGTTGTCCGCAGCTTCCATAAGTTGAGGCAGTGCCACATTGCAATTGCAGAGTGTGAAGTTTGGTAAAGTGGTAGCTTGAGAAAGCAGCTCTGTAAAACAGTACTGTTTCAAGGCTATTAATCTTTAGATCTAAGGGTTGACTGTTTTCAATTCACCTAAAAGAACTTGCGACTCAGTAGATATTTTTGAGGTTATTTGTTATCGCTGTAGAGATAGTTGTAATATTATATATTTTGTATTAGGTGGGTGAAGGGCATTAGAAGTCAGAAATTACATTGTAGTATTGTATTTACATATTATAGATTTGTATTATTATATTATAGTATTGTAGTATTGTATTTACTTATTATAGTTTTGTATTATTATATTATAGTATTGTAGTATTGTATTTACAAATTATAGATTTGTATTATTATATTATAGTATTGTAGTATTGTATTTACAAATTATAGATTTGTATTATTATATTATAGTATTGTAGTATTGTATTTATATATTATAGATTTGTATTATTATATTATAGTATTGTATTTACATATTATAGATTTGTATTATTATATGATAGTATTGTATTTGAATATTATAGATTTGTATTATTATATTGTAGTATTGTATTTACATATTATAGTTTTGTATTATTATATTATAGTATAATTAGGTGGATTATTATACTGGAAATGAGGGTTAGGATTGTGACATTGTTTAATAGTGGAGTCTTGTGGTGTACGGCTGTTCCTCTCTAAAATGGAGCCTAATAATAAATAAATAAATATCTGCTTTACAACAATATGATAGATATAGAAATTTAAATTTTTGGAGAAACTCACAAAAGCTGGTATTCTAAATTGTTTACACCTGAAGTTTCCTGTTCATAAATCGGAGCCTGCATGTCCCAGTGTAACGTGTGGCTATTAAAAAGGTTAATGGTTTGGCAAAGAGCTGATTAGATCCGCCCCCAGTAACTGAATTTAATTCCAACAAGTAGCCTGTGTCATGTTCAATTTCCCACCTTAATAATAAAACAAAATGTAATGAAAATAAGTTCAGAATTAAGCCAGTTACAGTCAATTTTGTTGTGTTATCTCAAAACACATTGTATTTGTTTACCGGTGGATCTAGACCGCTCCAAAATGGAGGACGTGCAGACGCATAGCGGCTACATAAAGCAGCGGCCAATGAGGTTTCAATGTTGACTATATCTATGGAGCTAACGCCATGGCGCTACAGAGACAGATAGTGCCCTGTCTTTAGGGTAATCCAGGGATCAGGGATAGGAGGGTACCCGGGGGGTCAGAGGTCAGGATGTTACCGTGCGCGGGCATGTCGAGGCAGGCGTAGGGGGCGGAGCGGGAGATGACCTCGTGGACGATGATGGCGAAGCTGTAAACGTCTCCAGGGAATGTCCCACCGCACACAGGGTTACGCAGCAACTCAGGGGCCGTCCACAGCAGCTCTGTTAGGGTCAGAGCTCAAAGGTTGAAGGGTCGGCCTGAAAGGTTAGGCTCTCACCCTGAGGCTCTACTTCCAGAGACAGGTGCTGAGAGGGTTAGGGTTAGGGGTGAAAGGTCAGGGGTTAGGCTCTCACCCTGAGGCTCTACTTCCAGAGATAGGTTCTGACAGCTGAGGATCATGGGGACTCCGTAGTCGGTGATCTTCAGGACGAAGCGGCCGTCTACCAGACAGTTGGAGGACTTCAGCCGGCCGTGGGAGATCCCACGCGTGTGGAGGTACTTCACACCCTGCGCACACACACACACACACACACACACACTAGTAAACGTACATAAGGTCTATGTCAATGTGGAGGTACTACACACAAGAAATATATTATCTAAGAAGAAACAATTCAACAAAAAGCATACATTCAGAGGTAAAGGTTAGGGTAGGTTTGGGGGTCAGAGGTTACCTTGATGAGGTCCATGATCAGGGAAGATTTGAACATCCAGTCCAGCCTCACGTTAGGGTAAGGGTTAGGGTCAGAGGTTAACTTGATGAGGTTCATGATCAGGGAGGTTTTGGATTACAGTTAGGGTAAGGGTTAGGGTCAGAGGTTACCTTGATGAGGTTCATGATCAGGGAGGATTTGAACATCCAGTCCAGCCTCATGTTACAGTTAGGGTAAGGGTTACGGTTAGGGTCAGAGGTTACCTTGACAAGGTCCATGATCAGGGAGGTTTTGAAAATCCAATCCAGCATCATGTTACAGTTAGGGTTAGGGTTAGGGTCAGAGGTTACCTTGACGAGGTCCATGATCAGGGAGGTTTTGAACATCCAGTCCAGCCTCATGGTACAGTTAGGATTAGGGTTAGGGTTAGGGTCAGAGGTTACCTTGACGAGGTCCATGATCAGGGAGGTTTTGAACATCCAGTCCAGCCTCATGTTACAGTTAGGGTTAGGGTTAGGGTCAGAGGTTACCTTGACGAGGTCCATGATCAGGGAAGTTTTGAACATCCAGTCCAGCCTCATGTTACAGTTAGGGTTAGGGTTAGGGTCAGAGGTTACCTTGACGAGGTCCATGATCAGGGAGGATTTGAACATCCAGTCCAGCCTCATGTTACAGTTAGGGTTAGGGTTAGGGTCAGAGGTTACCTTGACGAGGTCCATGATCAGGGAGGTTTTGAACATCCAGTCCAGCCTCATGTTACAGTTATGGTTAGGGTAAGGGTCAGAGGTTACCTTGACGAGGTCCATGATCAGGGAGGATTTGAACATCCAGTCCAGCCTCACGTTACAGTCGGCCATGAGATCGGTCAGGCTGCCTCGAGGACAGTGTTCCATGACCACAGCAAAGATCCCACAGTCCAGGAACAGGCCCAGGAACAGGTTCAGGTTCTCATGGCGCATCTCTCTCAACTGACAGCAGAAACAAAACACATCGTCCAGGAACCAAAGGACTCAAAAACCAACAGGAACATCTAACTTTGGGGTTCATTTCATTCTGATACATCGTACCGACTACCATGTAAATAATTGTTCAAATTATTATTATTTTTGTTACCTCAGTGAACAAATTCTGTGTTGCCGTGGAAACACCTTGAACTTTTTCTCCTCCAGGAAACTTTTTCAACCACACCCAGTCTCCCTGGCAACATCACAACCGTACACAAAGCTGTTAAAGTGCTACTAACAGAATAATTTATAGTGACAGACACTGTGTGTGTGTGTGTGTGTGTGTGTGTGCGCCAATACCTGGATCAGAGCTGAGCATTAGGGTTGAGCAGAGAGCCCAGGATTAGCATTTGTATCTGTATTCGTTGAGGCTGCAAAATGATTTGTATTTGGATAAAAATGGAACTACTATGGAACTAACAGGGAAGGGGTTATAGTGTGTGTGTGTGTGTGTGTGTGTGTGCGTGTATACCTCCAGTGGGGCTGTGTTAGGATGTGTGTGTGTGTGTGTGTGTGTGTGTGTGTGTGTGTGTGTGTGTGTGTATATACCTCCAGTGGGGCTATGTTAGGATGAGCGTGTGTGTGTGTGTGTGTGTGTGTGTGTGTATACCTCCAGCAGGGCTATGCTAGGATGTGTGTGTGTGTGTGTGTGTTTGTGTTTGTGTTTGTGTGTGTTTGTGTGTGTGTGTGTGTGTGTACGCATACCTCCAGCAGGGCTATGTTAAGATGTGTGTGTGTGTGTGTGTGTGTGTGTGTGTGTGTGTATACCTCCAGCAGGGCTGTGTTAGAGATGTCTGCTTCGGCGTGGATGTAGCTCTTGGTCGTGGAGTGTTGCGGAGTTTTCATTTCCACAAAACTCTTCACAATGCTCCCCACTTCACTCAGATTCTGACAAGACAGGGTTAGGCTTACAAACTCTTTGTAATGCTCCCCACTTCACTCAGACAGATATTCAGACAGACACCTTCTTGTATACATGTATCTATACCTTCTTGTGTGTATGTATATACAGTATATATACATATATGTACCATGTACATACCTTCTTAGGGCTAATGAACACAAGGTCATCACAAGTCATCAGCAGTTTAGGGTTTGACTTCCCTGTGGCTCGTCTGAACCTAAAATGAAGTATCACAAGTAATGTTACATGTAGACAACTACAATGTGTATCTATACACATCTAGACTGTGTAACTAGCTATACACAACTACACTGTGTAACTATACACATCTAGACTGTGTAGCTAAACATATTGACTGTGTAACTATATACATCTTTACTAAGTACCTATCTAGACAGAGTAACCATATACATATAGACAGAGTAACCATATACACTTAGGCTGTGTAACAATACACATGTAGAGGTGTGTGTGTGTGTGTGTGTGTGTGTGTGTGTGTATGTCTTACGTGTTGTAGTAGTACAAGCCACCTCCCATTAGGACACACACCAGGAAGACCAGGAAGATGGTCCCTCCACTGACGCCTATGTGCGCACACACACACACACACACACACACAGTAACAAGGTTACAGTAACCCTAACCTAACCCTAACGTACACACACACACACACACACACACACAGTAACAGGGTTACAGTAACCCTAACCTAACCCTAACGTACACACACACACACACACACACACACACACACACACACACAGTAACAGGGTTATGGTAACCCTAACCTAACCCTAACGTGTACACACACACACACACACACACACACACACACACACACACACACAGTAACAGGGTAAAACATTCAACCTATGTGCACACACACACACACACACACACACACACACACACACACACACAGTAACAGGGTAAAACATTCAACCTACGTGCATGCACGCACACACACACACACACACACACAGTAACAGAGTAAAACATGTATATTCTTGCTATTTTATAAAGATATCACCCCACACCCCAACATAGGTTGTCTTGGTACAAACCGTCACTGCAGGCTGTGTCTGGGCTGAACCAACAGAAGTGGCTGGAGGGGGGCTTCCCACCAGGGAAGAAGAACGAACGCCCTGTAGGCCTCAGTCCTCCCAGGGTTCCATAGGTGTGGGCGTGGCCCAGAGTGTGTGTTGGAACCAGGCGGTCCCCGCTAGCGTCCAATACCACGTAGCGAGTCTGCATGCCCTGCCCCCCATTGCCACCATACAGGACTTGGTTAAAGCCATGGAATTCAAAGCCTCCTTCTGATTGGAGCAGCTGGCTGCCCGTCACCCAGCGTCCGCCCCCTGCTTGGCGACGTTCCTCCACTGCCTTAGCAACGTAGTAAACCATGTTGTAGATTGTCCCAAACAAAGGAGACACCTGAGATGACAACAAAACACACAGATACTATGACTGGGGTAGGGCACACCCCGTATAGCTGGGTTAGGGGTATGGCTGGGTTAGGGTACCGCCCATATAGCTGGGTTAGGGGTATGGCTGGGTTAGGGTACCGCCCATATAGCTGGGTTAGGGGTATTGCTGGGTTAGGGGTATAGCTGTGTTAGGGGTATAGCTGGGTTAGGGGGTATAGCTGGGTTAGGGGGTATAGCTGGGTTATAAGTATAGCTGGGTTAGGGGTATGGCTGGGTTAGGGTACACCCCATATAGCTGGGTTAGGTTTATGGCTGGGTTAGGGGTATAGCTGGGTTAGGGGTATAACTGGGTTAGGGGTATAGCTGGGTTATGTTATAGCTGGGTTAGGGGTATAGCTGGGTTATGGGTATAACTGGGTTAGGGGTATAGCTGGGTTATGGGTATAACTGGGTTAGGGGTATAGCTGGGTTATGTTATAGCTGGGTTATAAGTATAGCTGGGTTAGGGGTATGGCTGGGTTAGGGTACACCCCATATTGCTGGGTTAGGGGTATGGCTTGGTTACGGGTATAGCTGGGTTAGGGGTATAGCTGGGTTATGTTATAGCTGGGTTAGGGGTATAGCTGGGTTATGTTATTGCTGGGTTAGAGGTATAGCTTGGTTAGGGGGTATAGCTGGGTTATGGGTATAGCTGGGTTAGGGGTATAGCTGGACTAGGGGAATGGTTGGGTTAGGGGTATGGCTGGGTTAGGGGTATAGCTGGGTTAGGGGTATGGCTAGGTTATGGGTATAGCTGGGTTATAAGTATAAGTATTATAAGTATAGCTGGGTTAGGGGTATAGCTGGGCTATGTTATAGCTGGGTTATGTTATAGCTGGGTTAGGGGTATAGCTGGGTTAGGGGGTATAACGGGAGCACACCTGGCTGGGTTAGGGTCATAGACAGGAACACACCTAGCTGGGTTAGGGTTATGGACAGGAACACACCTGGCTGGGTTAGGGTTACAGGACAGGAGCACACCTGGCTGGGTTATGGACAGGAACACACCTGGCTGGGTTAGGGTTACAGGACAGGAGCACACCTGGCTGGGTTAGGGTTACAGGACAGGAGCACACCTGGCTGGGTTAGGGTTACAGGACAGGAACACACCTGGCTGGGTTAGGGTTACAGGACAGGAACACACCTGGCTGGGTTAGGGTTACAGGACAGGAACACACCTGGTTGGGTTATGGACAGGAACACACATGGCTGGGTTAGGGTTATGGACAGGAACACACCTGGCTGGGTATGATGGAGGAGCGGATTTCTCTACTGAGCTGAGCCTCGCGGAACACTTCGTAGAAACTCTCGTCGGAATCCATGGTGATGGTTACTACAGATCTGTAGGCGTAGCGTAGCCGCGTGTCATTGGTCAGCTGAGGGAAGGCTGTGTCCTGATAGGGCAGAGCGTAAAGCAGGGCGTCGTACGGTATGAACACGTAGCCCTCTGACATCATACCCATGTCCAAAGCCTCCAATAGCACCTCCTGCTGCTGCTCTCCACCAATCAGAACGGAGCTCATGCACAGGATCACCACTAAGAGAAAATAATCCTTTAGATTATCCAAAAGCAACTTTTAGGGTTAGGTTACATTACACCAATACAGCAGCCTTTAGGGTTAGGGTTACATTACAACATTACAGCAGCCTTTAGGGTTAGGGTTACATTACACCAATACAGCAGCCTTTAGGGTTAGGGTTACATTACAACATTACAGCAGCCTTTAGGGTTAGGTTACATTACAACAATACAGCAGCCTTTAGGGTTAGGGTTACATTACACAAATACAGTAGCCTTTAGGGTTAGGGTTACATTACAAAACATGGGTTAATACTCCTATCAGCGCCCTGACTAGGCACTGCCAATAGAACTGGAGTCAGTCAGTCTGTGTGTCTGCATGTGCAACTGTCTGTTGCAATGTTGGGTGAGCAAGTTTGGCCGCAAAGTGGCTGCCAGGGTATCACCCACTGACTGTTGTGAGTGAAAGCTGTCTGCCTGTCCGTCCATTGTATGTACCTATTGGCAACATATTTGTAAAGCGCTTTGAGTCCTGAGAAAAACCCTACTAAATCCAATTAATTATCGTTATTATTATTATTATTATTATTATTATTATAATTATTATTATAATAATAATAATAATAATAATAATAATAATAATAATAATAAATAATAATAATATGATACAGCAGCCTTTAGAATTAGGTTTAGTTTGCCAGTTACATAACAATGATACAGCAGCCTATAGGGTTAGTTAGCCACTTACATAACAATGACAGAGCAGCTTTTCGAATTAGGGTTAGTTAGCCAGTTACATAGCAATACAGGAGCCTTTAGGACTAGGGTCAGTTAGCCAGTTACATTACAATGATTCAGTTGCCTTTCGAATTAGGGTTAGTTAGACATTTACATAACAATACAGCAGCCTTTAGGACTAGGGTTAGTTAGCAAGTTACAGAACAATACAGCAGCATTTAGGGTTAGGGTTAAACAACAATACAGCAGCCTTTAGTATTCGGTCACGATGCTACTATGCCACGTACATAGATACAGGCTTACACACACACACAAACACACTGGCTGACCTTTAACCTTGTCAGCCTGTTTGATGGTCTGTAGAGCAGCTCGAGGCCCCTCCTTGTCCACGGTGACCACTGGACCAACCAGAAGACCTAGAGCACGCAGGGCGGAGGCCAGCTCCTCCCCCGTGGCTTCCCATAGGTCGGAGGGGGCAGAGATAACACCCACATGAGCCCATTTGAAGAACCGCAGCACGGAGAACAGAACTCTGGGAGGAGGTGGAACGGGCGGCAGGGAGGACCAATCAGCATCCAGACAGCCTGGAGAGGCTAGCCCTGCCTTCCAATGGCTAGCCAATAGTGAGGCAGCAGGGCAGAGGGCGGGATTAAAGGGACCAAGAAAGGTGTGTCCTTCTCCTTTCAGCTCAGCCAATGATTTGAGAGCGTGGGAGGAGCTACAAGGTTCATCTACCAATGAAACATCGAACCAGAATCCTGCCTTTAGGCTGCTGTCGCTGCGTATCCGTGACAGCGCCAGATTGGCTGCAGTGGATGGCAAAGCCCGGTTAAAGAGAGGGTCACATGACCAAGGGCCAAGCAAAGCCATTTTGTAGGTGGCTGCCAATGAGAGCTCCACCCCTAGCAACGCCAGCCATGTCCTTAGCCACCAGTCACCACCAAGAAACAGCATCTTGAAGATTCTGTAAAGACAGATTATGATTAAGACATTGTCCCTGTCTACTGGGTTTATTTCATAAACAATGTGACTATCATATCAAATCAAATCAAGTCAAATTAATTTGTATAGCACATTTCATACACAAAGGCAAATCAATCTGCTTTACACAAAACAAGAAAAAAACTGAAGAAAAAGAAAAAAAGAAATTAATTTAGAAACCAGAAAATGCATTTCCATGAGCAAATGTGGATATGGTGCGTCCTGTGATTAGGGTGACCGCCTTAGCGAGGCACAAGTGGACTGTGCGACAGACCACGTTTGTTGACAGGGGCTTTTAAAACGTGTCTCGGGCGAGTGGCTCACCTACCCGGTTGTACACATTTAGTGAGTTATTGTAAAGGAGTTAGGCGTCTTGTGCATTTTTTCTGCAAATAACTATTAGTAGCCTATTAGTATCCGAAAACACACCAATTCCTGACTGATCATTAGTATTGTGATTAAGAATCATTAGACCTTATTCATTATTTTTTGTTTATTTATTGACACCCTCACTTTAAAAAATTTCATCATGCCTTTAAATTAATAAAATAAACCTGTGCCAATTTTGGCTGAGCATCAATCTCCAAACGAATCCATTCCGCGTTCTTTGCGTAACAATAGCCAACTCTTAGAAAATCCATACCAGATTTTGCTCGTTACCATGCTGTGGCAGAAGTTTGTCTTGGCTATCCTCACAACAATATCAATATGACCGCTACAGTTTGTTCATAGACATGTTTCTTTATCAGCATGCTCGCGTTGTTTTGATGCACGAGGCTAGGGGTCGTGAACATAAAACTTGTTAATCAAAACATTATATATCAAAGTAGCAGGCTGGATGAGAGTATAAGTCGGCGCTTATTGAAAGCTCTGCAAACTGGCTGTCATTCAAAAAATTTTAAATGATTGAAATGAGCAAATCATTTTCTAAACGTTTAGGAGGATCATCAGTCCTTACAATAGAGACATTTACAACAATTAGTATACAGAACTTAGTGTGCTTTTTCTCAAATCTTTACAGTAAACAAATTGTCACCAAAGGCTTGTAGACCAACCAGATTGGCCAAATGAAGGCAGTACTTTTACTTTCCTTATGAACAGCCAGCCACGTATTGTCCAATATAGTATATAATTATCTTGATTTGCTACGTAGCTAGTGAACATGAAACACTATGCAACTGCAAATAGTGAGACATCATTGTGGACTCATGTCAAACGTGACTGCAGCAGCTAGTCTGCATTAATATTAGCGTTTAGCTAGCGCACCTTTTCTGAAATGTCTACCTTTTATATAATAAGAATTTGAGACAAAATAGTTATCAGTTAGGCAGATCCGTTTCTTGCCATTTGCGAACTATGTGGTTGCATAGGGCCCTGAAGCCACCAGGGGGCCCCCAAGCTGCCATTGTACCCAATGGCTGTATCCGAATTTTTCAATAAAGTACGTCCTAAAGACTTTCACTGTGTACTTTTCCTTAACCCCGAGGGAAAACACGGACTTAGGAAAAGACAATCGCGTTGCTAAAGGAATCCGACTGCACTTACACTTGGCTACGTGATCATGCGACGGTGGTTTTCGTGGGTCGTTCGTGTAGAAACTACAATGTCCCATAGATTATTGTTGCCTACAAAAAGCGCATTTCAACTACTTCGCCGGTGCGTTGTCACCGTGTTGTTTCATAGCCTATATAAACATGAGGGCAAGACAGATAGGCCTAAATATACTAGCCTATTTTATTACCAAGGTTGGAATTTTAATAAAAAAAGGGAATATAGGCTACCTGTCACAAAAGTGAAATTAAATGTTACATTGAGAATGATTGCTCACGTCCTCATCCCCCTGTCAACTCTTAATGATCGCCAGGCATAATATGATTGTATGAAGCCTAATCGTCAAATACATGCAAGTATGCCTTTATGTTAGGCATACAAATCTGCTACTATAGTTACATATTATGATTCTTACGTTTGTTAACATGGGACATTTGAAAACATCAGCATATTAGCAAGATAGGGCATAACATAAGATGGAAAATGTTTAATAAACAACTAGGCTATACGATCTGCGTCCCTTGTCGGGATGATGAATGGCTGAATGGTGTAGCTTTAAATATCGCTGCCACAAGGAATTGTGGGGGTCCATTTGCTTCTTTCCTTTCGTAAAGGATGGTCCAGTGTATCCTATGCCAAAGTACACAAGTTAGGAAGCATTGAAGCACCTTTCCTTAGCACTTAAGAGAATTCGACCAGTACTTATCATGGCTGCAACTTAGATACTTCCGGGTCATTTCACCCAGTTAGGAACCTTCATAAGCAAAATAGAGAATTTTACCATAGCCTACGTTTCATTTTATAACGCTACATACGTTTGTAAAAGCTGGCACTAAGACCAAGGGGAGGGGGCTGCTGCTCTAATCTAACGCAGTCATTGGTTACAGAGTGCATGTGTAGTACACGTAATCGCTCAATGTATGTTATAAAAGCGCCCAGATATCATGGCTACGTCTGGTAGGCAGGCGATTTAAATTAAAGACAGAGCTGCCGACCTCCAGTATATACAGCTAGCTAAATGCTGGCCTGTTGAAGGGGACTTGTACATAAACTTTAACCAGTAAAGTTTATTAAAATTTAATAGAGGGAGAGAGGAAGAAACTGAGGATGTAGCAGGTCTGATGGAAGAGGGAGTCAATATCAAAAGCTAAAACAATAAAGTGCAGGGATAATAATGAGTAAAAACGGCGGGCTTCTAGAAGTTGGTTCCAGCTATTTTTTGCATAGTAACTAAACGCTGATTCACCTTTTTTAGTTTTTACTATGGGGACGGTTAGCAGACCTGTCCCAGATGACCTGAAGGTTCATATTGTATTAGCATGTCGGTCATGTATTTTAACACGATTATTTCGTGACTTATGGGCTAGCAACAGTATTTTAAAATCAACTCCGACACACCGGGAGCCAGTGTAGTGATTTGAGAATTGGTGTAATATGATCATATTTTTTGGTCTTCGTCAAGTCTAGCAGCAGCATTCTGAACAAGCTGCAGTCATCCAAGCGTTTTGTTTGGGAACAGCCGAGAGAAATCCATGACAGTAGTCCAGCCTAATGGTAATAAATGCATGAATACGTTTTTCTGTCTTTTTGTGACACGAGTCCTCTGAGTCTTGCTGTTTTTGAGGTGATAGTATGCTGATTTTAATACCAAGTTAACATGACTGTTTGAATTGAGGTCTGCTCAAAAAGGTTGGTGAGGTGGTCCTCCTCGCAATCGATGGCTCCTCCATCTGCTCTCCATGGAATCTCATATAAAAGCCGTCACCAAGTCTGCCTTCTTCCACCTGAAAAACGTCTCCAGGCTCAGACCATCCCTCACACATGCTGTGACTAAAACACTCATGCTTTTGTCACCTCACTCCTGGATTACTGCAATGGTGTTCAATTTGGGGCAAGGCCCTGGATCAGCAGCGACACTAGGAGGGTGTTGGGGGCACCGCCGCTGCCCTGTATAGGCCCCAGCATTGGCGTTTCTAGGGGGGCCCAACAGGGCTCAGTTACCCTATAACACTGACCGTGGACCCCCCTATGGCCCCCCCTCCAAACAAAGAGTCTACAATAATAACACAAAAATCGATGTTTTTCTTTATTTTTTACGCAATCACTATTTTTCAGCGATTGCGTGAAGTTGGTGAGGCCTATGCCTATTTAAAGAAACGATTAGCTAAGGTTCTAAATTAATTTATTGCACTATCTCTAGTGACGTTAACGTTTTAAGTTAGGCTAAAGCACCATGTATTATTGCTCTCCAACACAGTATTAATAAAATTTTATCATAACATTGTCCATCTGATCAAACTAAAATTATAAATTAATGAAACATTTTAAACTCACAAACACCAAGGACGACTTTTTTTATCTGTAGCCTAGTTCATAACATGACATTGTATAATCAGTAATGCAGCGTACTGCATCTGATATATGAATGTAATGTGTATATTTATGTTCAAAGAACCTTTTGAGATTGCCAAAAATTGGTTTTATTTGCGTTGTTCGTTAGACTCGTAAGCAGATGAACACTTGTGTAGGTTTGCCGAGCGTAGGCGGGAAAAACTGGTACTTGTTAGTAACAGAAACGTAGATTCAGTAAATGTTTTTAGTATTAGTATTACTGATATAATCAGGGGGGCCGCCAGGCATTTGGGGTCCCATGAAAATATATCACATCGGGCCCCACCAATTGCGCAACTGCTGTAACCACACCTCCAGAACCCAATGGAGCCATTCAAAGCTTAAATTACTACATTTGCAGGCTTGGAACTCTCTTGTAGTCAAGGGCACCAGACTAACATTTTAAGTTTTTCAGTTAGTGGCAGTTATACAAAAAAGAGGTTTTTTTTTGTATATGAAATTAGTAGAAAAATCTTAATCTAAAAACGGTAATAAGGTGCAACAATGAATACTATATCGCATGAGAAACAGAAAGAAATGCTGCCAGTGGGTCTTTCAAAGGAGGATAATAAAAAATCAAACTAAATCGGCCAATTGTTTGACTAAACAATGACTAGTATTTTAATAATGATCAAAGAAATAAAAAATAAACACCACCGAAAATCAAGTGGCAGCACTGCAACCCCTCACTAAAAAAAAACACTGACGCGCTGAAGTGTTGTGCATTCCTCTCCATTGTTTATGATTTATGGTTATCAACATGAAGGGAAAGAAGGACATTCTATACTGAACTAACATTTTTGAAAGCTTCAACACTGTCTTGGTCTCTTTTGTCCTGAATCGTATGTGATCCTCTGACAAAACTGGTCACATCCTGGTACCCCCCAGTAAAATTGGCCTAGAACCGCCACTGGGCCTTAGTATGTATAAAATTGAGCTGCAATGATTCTCACTCGTTCTGAACCCTGGTAACATTTAATTCCCGCTCTTTTGCATCTGCACCGGCTCCCCATCAAGTCTCGCATCTCATTCAAAATACTACTTCTCACCTACACATCTCGGACTAGCCCCCTCCTACCTCTCTGACCTCCTCCAACCCTACACGCCTTCTCGTGCCCTCCGCTCCTCTGACACTGGTCTCCTAACCAGCCACTAAACCAGACTCCGTTCCACGGGGACAGAGCGTTCAGCGCTGCTTCCCTGTTTCTCTGGAACTCCCTACCCCCAGCTCTCCGGAATTCTGACTGCTATCATTTTTATTTTCACTTTGTACATTGTCCTTGTTGATAGAAAGGCTATTAAAAATCACCCAATCCCACTCTGCATGAAGAGTACTGACGCTTTACACATTCTGACGAGTCATCTCCAACTTCCGCTCTAAATATGCAAATAATATATTTTTTTAAAACATAGATTCCCTCTCACCCTGACCTCTGCACAGTTTGTAGCATTTTAAGTGAGTAACCTTGACCCTAACTAGGGTCTTGGATATATTAAGATGTCTTACCTAAAGAGTTTCTACCTGTTCATAGGTGTGTGTACCCCCCCCCCCCCCCCCACACACACACACACACACACACACAGTGTATGTCCTCGGTCTATCACCAAGGGAACCATCACCCTAGCACACTGTGTAAGTCCTCAGTCTGTCACCAAGGGAACCATCACCCTAGCACACTGTGTAAGATCAGTCTGTCAGCAAGGGAACCATCACCCTAGCACACTGTGTAAGTCCTCAGTCTGTCACCAAGGGAACCATCATCCTAGCACACTGTGTAAGATCAGTCTGTTACCAAGGGAACCATCACCCTAGCACACTGTGTAAGTCCTCAGTCTGTCACCAAGGGAACCATCACCCTAGCACACTGTGTAAGTCCTCAGTCTGTCACCAAGCCCATCAGCTCACTGGGATCCCAGCCGCTTATCCACTTAGCAGGGAGAGCAAAAGAACACGTCACTGCAGTCTCTAGTCCCCACACTCACACACAATGTAGTCCACACTCACATTCTCAATACATTCACTCTAGTCAACACACACATACTCAATACATTCACTCTAGTCAACACACACATACACACACACACATTCATCACTCATTCTAGTCCATAGACACACTGTAGTCCACTCTCCAAACACTCAACACACACACACTAACTGTAGTCCCCAAACACTGCCCAGTTCAGCACTTCGATCACTGTAGTTGAGATGAGACTCAAGGTGTCTTTCTTCTATTCTCTCTCTCTCACACACACGCTCCTTCGTCCTTGCATACTTTTTCACTCACCTGTGCAGGTGTCAATGTGAGGCTGCCGAGTGTTTTCATACATGAGACTTGTTCTGTCTCTCTGCCATCGTCCTATGCACATCCGCTCTCAAACTCCAGAGATAGAGAGGAAGGAAGGGAGGTACAGAGAGAGAGAGAGAGAGAGAGGGATTGAGAGTGGACTGAGAGAGGGAGGGAGAGAGAGAGAGGGGGGGGGAGGGATTGAGAGAGTGGACTGATAGAGAGAGGGGGAAGGATTGAGAGAGTGGACTGAGAGAGAGAGAAAGGGAGGGATTGAGGGAGTGACTGAGAGAGAGATGGTTAGGGATTGAGAGAGAGACTTGTTCTATTTGGCTTAATCCTGTATAGAGATCAACAGTGTGCTGTACAGATCACCTGGGCCGGATCCGAATAGTCCAATAAAGTACGTCCTAATGACTTTCACTATGTACTTTTCCTTAACCCCGGGAGAAAACGTCATGATTATACATATTATGATTCTTAAGTTTCTGACATGAAGACATTTGAAAACATATAAGCATATTAGCAACTTAGGGCATAACATCAGATTGAATACTGCTTAATAAACAACTAAACACATACTGTATATGCCACAGTACAATTATTACAACACACCATAATATATTTTTATGTAGCGTAGCAGACCACCAACCAAAAAGCGATCCGTTTAGCTACGCATCACAATCGGGTAAGTGACAGACTGGGCGCTTACACTCTGTTAGTGTGCATCACTATAGGGTACAGTCTGTTAGTTTTTATCACTATAGGGTACAGTCTGTTAGTGTGTATCACTATAGGGTACAGTCTGTTAGTGTATATCACTACAGGGTACAGTATGTCAGTGTGTATCACTATAGGGTACAGTCTGTTAGTGTGTATGACTATAGATACAGTCTGTTAGTGTGTATCACTATAGGGTACAGTCTGCTAGTGTGTATCACTATAGGTACAGTCTGGTAGTGTATATCACTATAGGGTACAGTATGTTAGTGTGTATCACCATAGGATGCAGTCTGTTAGTGTGTATCACTATAGGGTACAGTCTGTTAGGGTACAGTCTGTTAGTGTGTATCACTATAGGGTACAGTATGTTAGGTTACAGTCTGTTAGTGTGTATCACTATAGGGTACAGTCTGTTAGTGTGTATCACCATAGGGTACAGTCTGTTAGTGTGTATCACCATAGGGTACAGTCTGTTAGTGTGTATCACCATAGGGTAGTCTGTTAGTGTGTATCACTACAGGGTACAGTCTGTTAGTGTGTATCACTACAGGGTACAGTCTGTTAGTGTGTATCACTATAGGGTACAGTCTGTTAGTGTGTATCAGTCTGGAGACTATAACCCTAACCCTTACCAGCTCCATCACAGTCTGGTATGGAGACTGCACTGCTCAGGACAGGAAGGCACTCCAGCGTGATTAAAACTGCACAGGCCATCTCAGGAGTAGCCTCCCCTCACTACAGGATATTTACGAAACCAGGGTCATCAGGAGGGCACTCGGCAGAATCAGAGACAGTATGGTGTGTGTGTGTGTGTGTTAGGGGTGGGCACTGTTATTCCAATTTTCGATTATTCGAAATTACGTGGGTATTCGAATATAGCTGCAGTTATTTATTTATGTTTTTGCCTAAGGTTAATTTAAATCTTATTCATTAGCGACTTTGATTACATACTGTTTATAACGTGAACACCAATGCCATTGAAATATGTAAAAAGTAGAAAGAAAAAGCACACTTTCAACGCATTAGATACATTTTCCCTCCTTTCCACATCAAGTAGTCTAAACTTGCAGGCAGCGCGCCAACTGAAGACGAGAGCGCTCTATGCTAGTGCGCCGGATCGCCGATACAAACACATGCGCTTTATAGCGCCCACTCTCCACTCAGAGATCAAAGAAAATCTGTCCAAATGTGTCAGAGTAAGAAATGTTTAGAAATTGGAAAAGGAATGTTTATTTAGCGAAGACCAGATCACGGAAGCCCTTCAGGCTGCATTACAAGTGCGCTATAGCGGGGGGAAAATTTATATAATTTTTTTTTTGTATATAATCTTTTTATTTCGGTTGATCGATTAACTGAAATATCTTTTATAGAATATTCAAATAGGGATATGGCCTGAAATGCCCATCCCTTGTGTGTGTGTGTGTGTGTGTGATAAGGCAGCCATTGATATTGCTGACAGAGTCAGAGACAGTACTCACCCACAGGACAGCCTCTTCACACTTCTACGCAAAAGTAACGCATTACTTTTTTAAGGGAGTAATCGGTAAAGTAACTTAATTACTTTCTAAAGAGGTAACGAGCAACTAAATACAAATTTCCAGTAACTAGCGCAACACTGCTGAACACCCCAGGCCTGTAGTATAAAACATGTTAAGGGTAAGGGTTTGATGACGACGGTAGGGTGAGGTGAGATAACTACAAAAAAAAAAAAAACAGGACATTGTTTCCGAAAAATAATGTAATAATAATCTTTATTCACAACATCAACAAACCGTTGTTGTTCCACAGCAACAGTAGGAACTATGAACCCCCCCCCCCCTTACCTCCAGACCCCCCCCCTAGCCCTCTTTCCTGGGCCGGACCCTTGACCCCTCCCATGTGACCCCTGGTTAGTTGCCTTGGAGACGCCAGAGCTCCTGGGCGTGGCAGTTGGTTGGGACACCCCTACTTCTCTCTTGAGAGGGGGACTGGATATCTCCTCCAACCTGAACAAACACACAGGTATGGATCGTTACACTCCTTCACAGAAAATAACCAATTAAACGACAAATACAATTGTAGAGATTACAGAGAGCTGGTCTGCACGCAGAGAAATTACTACAGTCAGTTCAGTCTAACAACATAGAACGCTCTGATTGGTTGACGAGGTTGAACCCGGTATATGGGTCTGACCTAAATAAATCATTCCATTGGTCAAGGGGGAACACACGGTGCTGCCTCCCTGTATCGAAAAGGACGCGCACACATTTCTTTTCTCACACTACGGCTAAGAACACCAAACCCTAACCTTCTGTGTCTCAGAAAGGCACACGCTATCTATTTGGTGACCTTCACTCTGATACAACGCATAGGGAAGTGTTTGATAACATCAATGTCCTTTACGTGTTGTACATCCTCTTAACGGGTTAGGGTCCATCCTCAGCCATCAGAGCAGTTTGTCGGCACCAATCATGAGGTCAGAGCAGTTTGTCAGCACCAATCATGAGGTCAGAGCAGTTTGTCAGCACCAATCATGAGGTCAGAGCAGTTTGTCAGCACCAATCATGAAGTCAGAGCAGTTTGTCAGCACCAATCATGAGGTCAGAGCAGTTTGTCAGCACCAATCATGAGGTCAGAGCAGTTTGTCAGCACCAATCATGAGGTCAGAGCAGTTTGTCAGCACCAATCATGAGGTCAGAGCAGTTTGTCAGCACCAATCAGCGGTCCTGTACTCACCTGCAGGGTTCAGAGGGCGCATGATGCTCTGGGACGTTCTGACAAGTGAGCACAGAGACCAGTGCTGCCCTCTCTGGCTGGGAGGGGAACTGCATCAACAGACTCTTCAGCAGGTTGTACATCTCATCTGCACGCACACACACACACACACACACACACACACACACACACACACACACACATTAAACGCTAGGGCGTAGGATTAGGGCTTGGAAGTTAGGGTTAGGATGTTAGGGCTTAGGATTGGGGCTTGGAAGTTAGGGTTAGGATGTGTGGGCTAGGATGTCAGGGTTAGGGTGTTAGGGCTAGGGTAAGGATGTTAGGGTGAGGATGTTAGGGTGTAGGACTAGGGCTTGGAAGTTAGTGTTAGGATGTTAGGGCTAGGATGTTAGGGCTAGGATGAGGATGTTAGGGTGTTAAGGTTAGGATGTTAGAAAGCACACAATTCTGTGGCTGGTCACAGGCACAAGCTCTTTTAAATTCCTTTTTAATTTTCTTTTGTTTGTAGTGCAAATTGTTATCGGTGAGTATACAAGTTTAAAACACTAAACAACACTAATTCCTTCTCCCCCAGGTCCAGGTAATGTGGATTAAAAACGAAGTACTAAAATTTCTTTTTCAGTCTACATTTCTCTTTTTACGTTTTTAGGGTTTCACCTATGGAGGACGAATCCTGTCATAATGAAAAATAAATATACAGTATTAATGAATAAATGACTAAACGAATGAATAAAATTACTAATAAATTAAACACATTTGTATACAAATAAATTAATTAATGAATGCGCACAATGTTAATAAATCGATCCAATTAGATATAAATGTATCTATATATATATATATTTGTCTTATTTAGTGAATTTGTGTACGTTACTCATGTGTTGTCTGGTGTTGATAACTAGTTAGCTAGAGTTTCAGCATTGCTTTAATTTAAGTCTGATTTGTGAATACAACAATGTTTTAGTTATATTGATTAGACGCCAGAAATTTAACATAAGGTTAAATGTAGTCGCTGCAGTACAGATTTGCAGGGTAGTAGCACGGGTTGCTAGCCTACAGACCACTGCTTTTCTATCAAGTGTCCAAGTTATGAAGCTGTGTTTATTGTGTCCTAGTTATAAAGCTGTGTTTATACTGTCCAAGTTACGAAGCTGTGCTTATACTGTCCTAGTTACAAAGCTGTGTTTATAGTGTCCTAGTTATGAAGCTGTGTTTATAGTGTCCTAGTTACAAAGCTGTGTTTATACTGTCCTAGTTATGAAGCTGTGTTTATACTGTCCTAGTTATGAAGCTGTGTTTATAGTGTCCTAGTTATGAAGCTGTGTTTATAGTGTCCTAGTTATGAAGCTGTGTTTATAGTTTCCTGGTTACGAAGCTGTGTTTATAGTGTCCTAGTTATGAAGCTGTGTTTATAGTGTCCTAGTTATGAAGCTGTGTTTATAGTTTCCTGGTTACGAAGCTGTGTTTATAGTGTCCTAGTTACGAAGCTGTGTTTACAGTGTCCTAGTTATAAAGCTGTGTTTATACTGTCCTAGTTACGAAGCTGTGCTTATACTGTCCTAGTTACGAAGCTGAAGGATTCTGTGGCCATACCACACAGCGCTGTCATATAATTCATTCTCATTTGTTTTCTTCAAGGTGATTGTAGAGCTCACACTGAGCCCAACCCCTTCACTTCAAGCGGATCTGTTTTCTTTAAGGAGACGCAGAAGTGCCATGAAGAGGAACACAAATCCCAAGGTGAATTTTCGAACACAGGAAGGTACTAAAGAGCAGAAGAGAGTGAGGCAAAAACGGGCCGGGATTTAGGCCGGGTTGAGTAATTCATTTATAAAATGCCGAACACTTAATTTCATGTTGGCTTGGCTGTTACGTACAATTTCTCACCCTTGCATCACACATGTTCATGTTTGTGTGATGGCTGTAACATTTACATTTACAAATGACCTGGAGAGAAAATCAGGGTGTAAATGTTTTAATTGACATTTCTTACATGGCTTGTACTATGCTGGTTCATCGGTTGCTTATTTTAGTATTGTCGTTTTTTTTGTGTGTCTGTTTTTGTAATCACTTGTTTTACTCTGTGCTGCTGCCTATCTTGGCCACGACGCCCTTGCAAAATAGATTTTTGATCTCACTGGGACCTCTCCTGTTAAATAAAAATTAAATTGGATCATTAACGTATTATTGTGTGCATTCATTAATTATTAGTTTCGGCATTTATTTAATAAAATTTATTTTTCATTATGACAGGATTCGTCCTCCATATTCACTAGGTGGGTGTTTAAAATATATCATATTCCTTCACAGGTCCAGGTAAGTATAAGTTAAACAGAGTCTTATATTGTGTATTTTTATAAGTAAAACAGAGTCTTATATTGTGTATTTTTATAAGTTAAACAGTCTTATATTGTGTATTTTTATAAGTTAAACAGAGTCTTATATTGTGTATTTTTATAAGTAAAACAGAGTCTTATATTGTGTATTTTTATAAGTTAAATAGAGTCAGTCAGGTAAGTGCACTAATCCAAGAGGACAGTGGCGTGGGGACAGAGGACAGGTAAGTGTACTGATCCAAGAGGACAGTGGCATGGATGAACGAGTTGTATTCCTGTCCCCAGGGAAGTAACGATCAAATCAACAGGTAAAAACCGGAAACCATGATTAAAATGGAGGCCTCAACCCTGGCACTCAGGGGTTAGGGTTAGGATAGGACTGGGGACAGGAGATGATAGGGTTAGGATAGGAGAGGATAGGGTTAGGACAGGAGAGGATAGGAGAGGATAGGGTTAGGACAGGAGAGGATAGGGTTAGGATAGGAGGAGATAGGGTTAGGATAGGACTGGAGATAGGCGTGGATAGGGTTAGGATAGGAGAGGATAGGGTTAGAATAGGACTGGAGATAGGCGAGGATAGGGTTAGGGTTATATAATATAATATACAATTATATTCATGTTACTGACCGGTTGTGTTGCTGTTGTCCACAGGTGCTCCTATGGAGACAGGGGGGGTGGGGGGGTTAGGGTTAGGGTTATTTAATTTAATATAATATAATATACAATTATATTCATGTTACTGACCGGTTGTGTTGCTGTTGTCCACAGGTTCTCCTGGAGAACGCTCCAACAACTGGAGGTAATCACATCGTTACAGACCGTTACAGAGACTGTAACTATAAACAGAGTTACTATAGAGACAGCTCCTATAGATAGTTAATATACAAAAAGAGTTACTATAGAAACAGCTCCTATAGATAGTTAATATACAAAGAGTTATTATAGACAGTTCCTATATAGAGTTAATATACAAAGAGTTATTATAGACAGTTCCTATATAGAGTTAATATACAAAGAGTTACTATAGAGACAGCTCCTATAGATAGTTAATATACAAAGAGTTACTATAGAGACAGCTCCTATAGATAGTTAATATACAAAGAGTTACTATAGAGACAGCTCCTATAGAGATAGTTAATATACAAAGAGTTACTACAGAGACAGCTCCTATAGAGATTGTATATTAACTATCTCTATAGGAGCTGTCTCTACAGTAACTCTTTGTATATTAACTAAGAGTTACTATAGAGACAGCTCCTATAGAGATAGTTAATATACAAAGAGTTACTAGAGACAGCTCCTATAGAGATAGTTAATATACAAAGAGTTACTACAGAGACAGCTCCCATAGAGATTGTTAATATACAAAGAGTTACTATAGAGACAGCTCCTATAGAGATAGTTCATATACAAAGAGTTACTATAGAGACAGCTCCTATAGATGGTTAATATACAAAGAGTTACTATAGAAGCAGCTCCTATAGAGATAGTTAATATACAAAGAGTTACTATAGAGACAGCTACTATAGATAGTTAATATACAGAGTTACTATAGAGACAGCTCCTATAGATAATTTATATACAAAAATGTACTATAGAAGCAGCTCCTATAGATGTTTAATATACAAAGAGTTACAATAGAGACAGCTCCTATAGAGATAGTTAATATACAAAGAGTTACTATAGAGACAGCTACTATATATAGTTAATATACAAAGAGTTACTATAGAGACAGCTCCTATAGATAGTTAATATACAAAGAGTTACTATAGAGACAGCTCCTATAGAGATAGTTAATATACAAAGAGTTACTATAGAGACGGTATAGAAACAGCTCATCTTTAATGAAGTGAAATGAATGCAAGGTTGTCAGTCTGTTTTACAATACAAGACAAGGTGCCTGTGCTCTCACCATGGAAACATAATGTTGCAGTTCACTGCTCCGGTTAGACGCAGCGGGGGTTTTCAGGGGGGAGACAGAGGGGTGAGGAGGGTGGGAGACAGAGGGGTGATGGGGGTGGGAGACAGAGGGGTGAGGAGGGTGGGAGACAGAGGGGTGATGAGAGTGAGAGACAGAGGGGTGATGAGAGTGAGAGACAGAGGGGTGAGGAGGGGGGAGACAGAGGGGTGATGAGAGTGAGAGACAGAGGGGTGATGAGAGTGAGAGACAGAGGGGTGAGGAGGGGGGGAGGACCGGACAAAGAGGGGTGAGGAGGGGCTGAGACAGGACAGAGGGGTGAGGAGGGGGGGAGACAGAGGGGTGATGAGAGTGAGAGACAGAGGGGTGATGAGAGTGAGAGACAGAGGGGTGAGGAGGGTGGGAGACAGAGGGGTGAGTAGAGTGGGAGACAGAGGGGTGAGGAGAGTGGGAGATAGAGGGGTGAGGAGGTCCTCTCTCAGCAGCCTGTTTCTTCTCTCGTCTGTTAGTCAATATGGATGCATCTCCGTGCTGCTGGACTAAACACACACACACACACGTGCACACACACACGTACACGCGCGCACGCGCACACGCACACGCACACGCACACACACACACACACAAAGAAAGAATAACACACACACAAAGAAAGAATAACAAATCAAATGCATCCTAAATCCTCAATCCGTAGATGATGTTACTGTGGTGGTCTTGTTAAAACAGACTATAATACTATTGCTCTGGTGTAGTCTTGGTTACAGATTGTCCGAGGTTTATTCTAGGACGCAGCCCATTCCCTGCCGGGCCAGATTGGGCCACGGTTACGGTTTGATGGTGTTTTTCTGGCACGAACCCAGGCTAGAACAGGATTATGGTAATCAGATTAGGATTAACACAAGAGACACTCATTGGAGGATTCCACATCAAACTACAGCAAAGTTACCTTAGAGAAGGAAGTCTGCTGTGTTTACAGAGAGTGGCTGTGTTCACAGAGAGTGGATGTGTTTACAGAGAGTGGCTGTGTTTACAAAGAGTGGCTGTGTTTACAGAGAGTGGCTGTGTTTAAAGAGAGTGGATGTGTTTACAGAGAGTGGCTGTGTTAACAGAGAGTGATGTGTTTACAGAGTCGGGCTGTGTTTACAGAGTGGGGATGTGTTTACAGACAGAGGAGATGTATTTACAAACAGAGGAGATGTGTTTACAGAGTAGGGATGGGCATTTTAGGCCATATCACTATTCGAATATTCTACCAAAAATATTTCGGTTAATCGATTAACCGAAAAAAAAGATTATATGAAAAGAAAAAAAAAAAGACAAAAAATTGATTTTTTTTTTTTTACCGCTATAGCGCACTTGTAATGTAGCCTGAAGGGCTTCCGTGATCTGGCCTTCGCTAAATAAACATATTCCTTTACCAATTTCTGAACATTTCTTACTCTGACACATTTGGACAGACATTCTTTGATCTCTGAGCTGAGAGTCGGCGCTATTAAGCGCATGTGTTTGTATCGGCGATCAAGCACACCAGCATAGAGCGCTCTCGTGCCTTCAGTTGGCACGCTAAACTATTTGATATGGAAAGCAGGGGAAAATGTTTCTAATGCATTGAAATCGTGCTTTTCCTTTCTACTTTTTACATATTTCAATGGCATTGGTGTACACGTTATAAACAATGTGTAATCAAAATCGCTAATGAGTAATATTTAACTTAACTTTAGGCAAAAACATAAATAAATAACTGCAGCTATATTCAAATACCCACATCATTTCGAATAATCGTGCCCATCCCTATTACAGAGAGGCTGTTTACAGACAGAGTAGATGTGTTTACAGACAGAGAAGATGTGTTTACAGAGTGGGGCTGTGTTTACAGAAAATGGCTGTGTTTACAGACCGAGGAGATGTGTTTACAGACAGAGGAGATGTATTTACACAGTGTGGATGTGTTTACAGACAGAGGAGATGTATTTACAGAGTGTGGATGTGTTTACAGAGTGTGGCTGTGTTTACAGACAGAGGAGATGTGTTTAAGAGTGGGGATGTGTTTACAGAGTGTGGCTGTGTTTACAGAGTGGGGATGTGTTTACAGAGTGGGGATGTGTTTACAGAGAGTGTGGCTGTGTTTACAGAGAGTGGCTGGGTTTACCTGTCTGGCCTGCGGTGTTTAGTTGAGGCTTCAGAAGAGAGGACGTCAAACTCTGGTCCCGCCCTAACCATGACCCTTGACCACACCCTGACTCAAATCTCCTCCCTCCATATTTTCTCTCTCTCTCTCTTCCCTCTCTCATCAGTTCATCTGTTCTCTCTTTCATATCCGCCTCCCTCATCTCTCCATCTATTCTGTCCTTCATCTCTCTTTCTCTACCTTCTCCCCTTCCTCCTCCATCTCTCTTCCATCCCTCCACGGCCTTTCTACTATCAAACCCTTCCTCTCCTCTTCCTCCTCTCCACTCTTCCTGTCCTCCTCTCTCTTCACCTCTTCCTCCTCTCTCATCTCCTCTTCCTCCTCTCTCCTCTCCTCTCCCTCCTCTCTCCTCTCCTCTTCCTCTCTCCTCCCCTCTTCTTTCTCTCTCCTCCCCTCTTTCTCTTCTCTGTCTGCTTAGGCTTAGGACAACAGCTTGGGCCCGTTCATGCCCTCCTCCTCCTCCTCCTTCTCTTCCTCGCTCCTCCTTTCCCCTCTCTCTTCCCGGGTCTTCTTTCTCAAAGCTTCCTTCCAAGCGACTCTCCTCTGTCTGAAACGCACACAAACAGATTTGCTTTAGGCTTGAGTTCAAAAATGGAAAAATTAACATTAATCCTGTAAACAATATTTTATCATCTCTACTTTCTTTCGGTCAAATAGATCACCACCACACTTCACAATTTTGAATAATACTGCATGTATAACTAAAACACTTTGCACTTTCGCAAGGCAGACATGAAGCAGCTAACATTAGCTAGCGAAACCGGTATAACAGGCTGTTGTTTTAAAGATAACGTTGGCTCGCTAAAGAGGTAGAACGGGCTGTTATTTTAAGATGTTAGCTAATGAACAGGTAAAATGAATATCTCTAATAGCAGTTTGTTGTTTTAGACTGTAATAATTCTAACAGCTGTTTGCTTTAGACTGTAGTGATTCTAATAGCGGTTTGTTTAAGACTGTAGTGATTCTAATAGCTGTTGGTTGTTAAGACCGTAATGATTCTAATAGCTGTTGGTTGTTAAGACCGTAATGATTCTAATAGCTGTTCGTCTTTGACTAATGATTCTAATAGCGGTTTGTTTTAGACTAATAGTTCTAATAGCTGTTTGTTTTAGACTAATGATTCTAATAGCTGTTGGTTGTTTTAGACTGTAATGATTATAATAGCTGTTTTAGACCGTAATGATTCTAATAGCAGTTTGTTTTAGACTGTAATGATGCTAATAGCTGTTTGTTTTACACCGTAATGATTCTAATAGCTGTTTGTTGTTTTAGACCGTAATGATTCTAATAGCTGTTGGTTGTTTTAGACCGTAATGATTCTAATTGCGGTTTGTTTTGGACAGTAATGATTATCATAGCTGTTTGTTTCAGACTGTAATGATTCTAATAGCTATTGGTTGTTTTAGACAGTAATGATTCTAATAGCTGTTTGTTTTAGACTGTAATGATTATAATAGCGGTTTGTTTTAGACCGTAATGATTCTAATAGCGGTTTGTTTTAGACCGTAATGATTCTAATAGCGGTTTGTTTTAGACAGTAATGATTATCATAGCTGTTTGTTTCAGACTGTAATGATTCTAATAGCTGTTTGTTGTTTTAGATGCCAATAACTGTTTGGTAGGGTTAGGGATAGGATAGGTTATAACTGCTTGAGAGTTTAGATTCTAAACTAACGCAGGAATGAGAATGGGGGGCAGTACCTGTGTGGTAAGTAGTCGTAGAGCTTCCGTCCAATGAGATCTTAATAAAGCTTGTAACCTAGCAACAAGTCCCTCCTTCTGAGCCTCCAGTTTCCGCCTACTCTCTTCCA
>JAPMUY010007891.1:0-25000 GCA_026901105.3 Galaxias olidus | reverse complement strand
GTGTGTGTGTGTGAGGTACCTCAGTGTGTGTGTGTGTGTGTGTGTGTGTGAGTTTGTGTGTGTGTGTTTGTGTGTGTGTGTGTGTGTGTGTGTGTGGGAGTGGGAGTGTGTGTGTGTGTGTGTGGTACCTCTGTGTGTGTGTGTGTGGTACCTCTGTGTGTGTGTGTGTGTGTGTGTGTGTGTGTGTGTGTAACTCAGTGTGTGTGTGTGTGTGTAACTCAGTGTGTGTGTGTGTGTGTACCTCAGTGTGTGTGTGTGTGTGTGTGAGTTTGTGTGGTACCTCAGTGTGTGTGTGTGTGTGTGTGTGTGTGTGTGTGGTACCTCAGTGTGTGTGTGTGTGTGTGTGTGTGTGTGTGGTACCTCAGTGTGTGTGTGTGTGTGTGTGGTACCTCAGTGTGTGTGTGTGTGTGTGGTACCCAGTGTGTGTGTGTGTGTGTGTGTGTGTGTGGTACCTCAGTGTGTGTGTGTGTGTGTGTGTGTGTGTGGGGGGGGGAGGGAGGGGGGGGATACCTGGGCATGATTCCTCTTCTCCTCATCTCTCTCCAACTGGAGTCCCTTTGTTGCCTCTATCTTCTCTTCCTCATGCCTCCTCCAACCCTCAACCACCTTGGCCAGGGTCTACACGCGCACGTGTGCACACACACACACACACACACACAATTATAGGTGAAACACAAGAACCACTGTGTGGCCAAACAAGCACCAACACGTTTCGTATACAAGAAGCAGAGGACATTTATTTAGGATTAACCCTAACCCCAGTGCATAGTCAAACGCAGGGTTAGGGTCTGGGTGGGATGGATAACCCTAACCCCAGTGCATAGTCAAACGCAGGGTTAGGGTCTGGGTGGGATGGATAACCCTAACCCCAGTGCATAGTCAAACGCAGGGTTAGGATCTGGGTGGGATGGATAACCCTAACCCCAGTGCATAGTCAAACACAGCGTTAGGGTCTGGGTGGGATGGATAACCCTAACCCCAGTGCATAGTCAAACACAGGGTTAGGGTCTGGGTGGGATGGATAACCCTAACCCCAGTGCATAGTCAAACACAGCGTTAGGGTCTGGGTGGGATGGATAACCCTAACCCCAGTGCATAGTCAAACACAGCGTTAGGGTCTGGGTGGGATGGATGGATGGATGGATGGATGGATAACCCTAACCCCTTCCAGCCAGTACCTTGTAAAAAGTCAAACATCAGGGTGCAATCATTCCTCATAAAATCTTCTTGGTTTGTATGAGATATTAAACTGTACTTAGTTGTATGAATATAAAGATGCAGTACTTAGTTGTGTGAATACAGAGATATTAAACAGTACTTAGTTGTGTGAATACACAGATATTAAGACAGTATTTGTATGATTTGTTAATAGTAATCTCTACCTTGTCAAGCTGTTCAATCATGACGTCTTTCTTCCGGTCAGCTGACACAGCCAGAGCCAATCGCTGCTGGAGCTCCAGGGTCCTTGTCTGGAGGAACATCAACTGGCTCTCACACTGCTGCGCGCGCACACGCACACGCACACGCACACACACACAGTGAGGGAGTTGTACTAGCAGCAGCAATAGCACCCTGCAGAATGCATCTATACAATGGGACTGAAGTTATCAAAGTCAGCAGCAATAGCACCCTGCATTCCACCTTGATCTTGCCTCTGAAGCTAAGCGGGGCCGGTCCTGGTTCTCCCTGGAATGGGAGACCAGTTGCTACTGGAAGTGGTGTTGGTTGAGGTCACTCTGTCCTGGGGCATTGGGCTGCCACAGACCAGAGGGTAGTGACAGAGACACCGTTCAGTACAGAGTGAGTCTTTAGGACGGTACGTTAAACGTGTGTCCTGATTGTTGTCACAAAAGATCACATGGCACTTTTTGGAAAGAGTAGGGGTGTTAACCTTGATGTCCTGGCTAAATGCCCACTCTGGCCCTATATCAATCCTGGCCACCTAATCATCCCTCATCTCCTAATCCCTAATCCACGCTCCTGCCCCTTGCGGCTCCCAGTAGGTCATAAGTCCGGCACAAAATGGCTGTCGTGGCCTCACCCAAGTGGGTGCTACACATGACTATAATTTACTGCCTTACAAAGGCAAAGAGCAGTAACTATGCAAACAAGGAAACAGAGAAAAATGGGTTAAAAGTAGGGATGCACCGATCGTTAAATTCTGGGCCGATACCGACGCCGATGTTCAAAATAACAATTTAGCCGATAGCTCACGCCGATGTTTAAAATAACAATTTAGCCGATAGCTCACGCCGATGTTCAAAATAACAATTTAGCCAATAGCGCACGCCGATGTTTCTATGCCTATTTGGTTTTTGGTTATTAATTCCCCCTTTTGTGCCAGGGAAACCAAGAAATCTTCATGATAAAAAAATTATTGAATTGCTTTGAATAGGGACGTTAATCTTCATTAAGAATTTAAATAGATGAAAAGATTCAATATAGTTCATATAGCTAGCTAGTTCATTTGCGGAACCCAGTGGGTTTATTGATTTACTATTTACTTAGCAATAAGTGTCTGAAGCTTAACAACGATGCTGTCAGATAGTCTGATCATCACGATCCCAATCAAGAAACATGAATAACGGATTATTGATACTTGTGAGATGGTTTTGTCGTGTGAAAGGAAGAATCAGAGTTCGCTTTTTTGTGAAGAGGTAACTAACGTTTTTATGAACGTTTTCAACACGAAATGGTTTTTCTCGTCGTGTGTCAGCAGTTTTATTTAATTTAAGTTTCAGTGCCAGTTTGACCATCCTTTTTCTCCTTGACATGGTCTAGCTGGTTACATTGTTTGATACAATACAAGGGCAAAACGCAGTAACTTCAGCAGTTTTTGTAGTTACTGCAAATTTGACTCGCTGTTTTCTCTAAAATTGAAAAAGATTGGAGCTAGACAATAAGTCACAAGATAAAAGAGGCACCACTCAGCTCGGTTACGGAGTTGACTCAATTATGACTAAAACCGTAGTTAATGCTCTGTGCCTTTGTAGGGCAGTATAGGCGTCTAAGATTTAATTGCCAAATGGAAAATCTACCCATGCTTGACACAGTGTAGTTTAGGTTACCGTGACTTCCACACAGTGTGGTTACGGTAACGGTTGCTAAGGTTACCTTGCGGCGGCTCCTTTCTTTCTCCAGACTATCCCTCAGCAGAGAGTTTTCAGGGGACAGTGGGAGGGGTCCGTTGGACAGAAGACGAGAGGAATACCTGGGAAACAGCTCCTGCAGCCCCTCGGCAACCATGGGGGACTGCCCCTCCTCCAAGCCCAGCCTGACAGGAAGAGGAACACCGTAATATCACTATGGATATCACATCTATAACCCTAACACTTAGGATATGTGTGCGTGTGTGTGTGTGTGTGTGTGTGTGTGTGTGTGTGATATATATATATATATATATATACACACATTTAAAAAAATAATAATAATAATCTTTTTTTTTTATTAATCAGATGGTTGTGTGTTATTTCGGAATATGATAATTATACTGTCAGATTGCTATTGAATATGTATGGACTTGTGAATCGTTTTGCATTATTTATTCCCTACCTCAGAAACAAGTATTTCGTAGTTTCTGTCGCAGAAATAATGAAAGGAATCTTTTCAGTCATAATTTGTCTTCAATATCATTTTATTTTTTTGTAAGTATAAATGCATACAGAAAAGGCGTAGAGAGATAAAGAGCTGAAGGCGGCAGTGAGGGGAAGCACCTGTTTCCCAAGCCGCAGATGCAGCATGCTGGCAAGCAGGCGAAGCATATGTATTGAGATACCTAGCGACCAATACTCTCATCTCCAAAGTATTTTCCCTACGTGCCTTTTTATCAATGTTAGATGTTATCCCAACTTTGTGTTTCCAGTGAAACATGTTTTATTTACTGTAACATGGTGTAGTAGTTGATTAGCCTATGCCACTTGGCCAAAAAAGTAAATTTGGTATTTTTTGACCTAACTGTCCACCTGTGTGAGCTACTAAATGTTTCTCTGTGCCACTGAAATCCTTAGATTGCCAGCTACAACACTGACTATCGTAGAAACACTATAACCCAGTCCATCATTACTATGGTTACCCCTATGATGGACTGAGTTTTATTGGTAACCATAGTGAATATGGCCTGTGTTATAGTTATAGCACAGTCCATCTTCACTATGGCTACCAATATAACCCAGCCCATCCATCACTATGGCCACCACCATATAAACATGAAGCCCCTGATGGGTTAGGCTTAGTGTGTGACTATGTGAGTGAGTGAGTGTGCGTGCGTGTGTCTTACCTGAGCAAGTGAGAGGTGTTGTCAGAACAGATAGACACGTTGGGACTCTCACAGACACTGCTGCCACCTGCTGGACACAAGAGGAACAATAAACTTTAAAACTGCTTCCACCTGCTGGACACAACAGGAACAACAACACTTTAACAATGCTTCCACCTGTGTGTGTGTGTGTGTGTGTGTGTGTGTGTGTGTGTTACCTGTGTGTGTGTTGCTCAGCATGGTGTGGAGGTTAGCTCTAACATCCTCCATGTCCTGGATGTGTCTTTGTGCTGTCTGCAAAAACAACAACACACCAGTTAACCCAGCAAACCCTAACCCAAAAACAACACACCAGATAACCCAGTATACCCTTACCCTAACCCAAAAACACCACACCAGCTAACCCAGTATACCCTAACCCAAAAACAACAAACCAGCTAACCCAGTATGCCCTAACCCAAAAACAACACACCAGCTAACCCGGTATACCATAACCCTAACCCAAAAACAACACACCAGATAACCCAACTCTAACCAGTATCATACATTAACCTTAACCCAGTATGATACAATTAACCCCGACTCTAACCCAGTAACACAGTTAACCCTAACCCAGTATCATACAGTTAACACATTACTGGTGACAGCACAATGCCTAAAACATCCCTCGTTTCCTTATCGCACACACCAGGGCTCCAGACTGACATTCTACACTGGAGGTTCCATTTTTCAGTTTGTGGCAGTAGCACAACAACTGGTGGCAGCTTTTATTTAGGTATTTGAAATCAACGTACAATTGCTTTTAAAACGGTAATATTGGTGCTTCAGTATACTTACCGCGCAAGAGACAGAGAAAGAAATGCACCCAGGGGGTTGTTCAAAAGAGGATAATAAATAACCAAACAAAATCCAACAACTGTTTGACTAAAATATAACTTTAGGATTTTATTAATATTTTTATTACTTTTATTATTATTATTATTGAAAATCAAGTGGCAGCACTGCCACCAAGCCCTTCACGCCCACGCCCACGCTCACGCACACGCACACACACACACACACACACACACACACACACACACACACACACACACACACACACACACACACACACACACACACACACACACACACACACACGAGAGTACCTTACATGCTCAGGTTCCTTTGTACAAAGCGAAGGAGAGTTGATGTTGAACAGACTGGGGTGTAGATTCACACCCACCTGCTCCTGCATCCTCCTTTCTCCCTCCTCCTGCATCCTCTTTTCTCCCTCCTCCTCTCTCTGTCTCTGGGAGTTTCTGAGAGGTTCAGTCTGGAAGCACACCTGTCTAAAGACAGACACAGTATCCAACTAGTTATAGTAGTATAGTTAGTATAACCACAGTATCCAACTAGTTATAGTAGTATAGTTAGTAGAACCACAGTATCTGACTAGTTAGTTATAGTAGTATAACCACAGTATCTCACTAGTTAGTTATAGTAGTACAGTTAGTATAACCACAGTATTTAACCAGTTAGTTATAGTAGTATAACTATAGTTATAGTTATAGTTATAGTAGTATAACTAACCCATGCACTAATGGAGGAGCTGACATTTTACCTAACCGCAGAACCACAGTACATAACTAGTTAGTTATAGTAGTATAGTTAGTATAACTAGCCCATGTACTGATGGAGGAGCTGACATCTTACCAAGTTATGTAAAATACTGCAAGTGGTTATAAAGTCATAACAGTTTTTAGGGCCGTTTAGAATTCAGGAAAATGCAGCATAATTTGATGTGGTACAATTATCACAAAGAGTTTGAACATTAGTCACTGCTACAAAGAGCATGTTAGCTTAGTGCACACCTGGGACTACTATAACTCACTGCAACAAAGAGCATGTTAGCTTAGTGCACACCTGGGACTACTATAACTCACTGCAACAAAGAGCATGTTAGCTTAGTGCACACTTGGGAGTACTATAACTCACTGCAACAAAAAGCATGTTAGCTTAGGGCACACCTGGGAGTACAATTACTCACTGCTACAAAGTGCATGTTAGGGAGTACTACAAATAACTCAGTCTGTTGGTCAGGTGTGAAAGGGGTATAAATGACTTTCATAAATCTACCATACCCTAAATCTACATCTTTTGCCAGTGGAAACGCAAAAATAACCTTTCCGCTCCGCTCCAACCCGTTTGCTAAATTTGTCCATGTATTTTCTTAATGGACCTTCCCACAGTAGTTGAGCAATGGCTTCTGCTAGGGTACGGCAACACCACTTGGACGACAAACCACACGCAAAACCATTAACATCATGACAATTTGTTAAGTTTAGGTTATGATACATTTGCCAAGGATTTTTTGGGACGACGATTGGATGTTTTCTGTCATAACGTGGCAAAAAAAAGCTAATATTTATTGGGGAGGGGGACATGTAAGCATATTTGAATATTTGGGGGAGGGGGGGTGTAGTCCCCCCCCAAGGGGGGGATTTGGGTGATGTCAATCCTACTTCACCCTACGAATCACTTCTTCGCCTTCCAACAGGACTGAATTCACAAACATATTTAATTATGGGAATGAGCTAGTTCACATCAATGAGTGTTTGTGTGTCTGTACCTGTTGACTTCCCGGCTCTGATGAAGGGAAGAGTACAGACGTGCTGTCACATCACTCGACTCCGCCCACAGCGGGCGGGGCGAGCAGGACCAGGAGTGCAACAGTCGGTTCGGTTGTTCTGACTGTGGAGACGGCGGCTTTGACCGAGGCCCCGGGTCACTCGTCAAATCCTCGAACCTCAAAGACATACCTGGACACACACACTGTGTAATGATGAACGTACCGCGGAAACTATCCCGAACATTTGGGTTTAACTCAAGTTAGGGAACAAAAGTGCATTGCTGGGAAAAAAACAAATGCCTATACTATAGCAGGTAGCTAGGTTAACAACTTAAATACCTCTCCAACTCTATCCCCGTAACGGACGGCACATTATTACCCGACATACTGAAGACTAAGAAAGTTAGACTGCTAGTAACAACCCTTCCTAGCCCTGGTACTACTGTACTAGTACTACTACTGGCATCATTCTCAGTCGACGTAATAAAATTGTGCAGGGCTAGGGCCAGCGTTAGCCCAACTGGTTATTTTTCTTTAAATTCCTGGTATAACATTAACTTTGCTAACCTACACGTTATTTCCTATTAGCTATACTAGCTAAATTGAAGCGTGAGTTAGCCAACCTTTTTTATTAAGCCCGGTTCCGCTGGTGTTCAGTTACTTGGTGTAGTAAGCTGTACAGATATGCAAGTTAGCTCTAGGAAACTCCAAGCGGTTTCTATTACAAGTAGTTTTCAATATCGGACTACACCTTGTCATCTACATCCCGTCCTCAGAAACTATGCAGAATCATACGGTACTTTCGCTCCCCGGTTTCAAACGCGTCTTGGCAACGGCGCCTTTCCTCACATTTGGCCGCGCGCAATGACGTCATTTAAAGTAGACAACAGCAGCAACACCACACAACAATCACAAGATTCTAAATAAATGTTTATTATATGTTGTGCTCCATCCATGAGTATTACATGACAAACATTAGCTATATACCTTTTGTACATTTTGGTAATTTCGCAGACGCTTTTATCCAAAGTAGATTACGATTCTATTGCAGGGAAAATTCCTCTAAAGCAATTTAGGTTAAGTGCCTTGCTCAAGGGTTCACTAGTGGTGGTGTTTACAAGTGGAATTTGAACTCATGACAGTTTGGTTACAAGGTAGCAATCCTACCAACTAGGCCATCACCATCCACAGTATTTTTTTTCTTCATGTATCCTAATTAGAAATGGATTTATGATTCGTTAGTTACTGGCCACCCAAAATAGCTCGGTGGGCTTTAGGGAATGAGGGTTCTTGAATTGGGTTAGCTACCGGCAATTAATCTATTTAAATAATGGTTCTTTGTTTTGAAATGGGTTAGCTACTCATTTCGTTTATTTTTTCTCAAGTACAGAAGGTAAGGTGACTGTAAAAATCATGAATGGGACAAATCTATGCCGCATAAATTGTTGCTGAAAAAAGCGCCAATGGGTCGGGACGTATCTGAACAGTTAGACTGTGTTTCCACGGCAATAAGGTACCATAAAATGTAGGCGGGATTCATAGCCACATAACTATCAAATAAATAGAATTTGCCTTATTCGTGAGGTGCTTATACCGGTAGTCTCCGTCACAATCGATGGAATATAAAAAAAAAAACTGCGTGTTTGTTGCATTTGTACATTGAATCTAAAGGTTATCTTGCATGCTGTGTTTTAGCTCCTCCTTTTGGGACCGGGTCTGTATGCTAGGAACTTCAACAGAAGGGGAGCGAAAAGCAGAACGGAACTGTTATCTACCGTACCCTACACAACTTTAGCCAGTGAAAACGTTCCGCTCTGACCCGTTACCTAGTGATTGGTGGAAATTAGCCATATGTGCATATTAGCGTCGTTTTATAGTTTTATAGTTTCATACTGACATCAAAAAGAAAAAGCCTCATCTAAAGGAACATGTACCTACCATACCATAGCATCCTCCACCAATCAGAAACTCCATACTGGTACCAAACTCACACCTTTATTTATCTGTGCCATGAGAACAGGAACGGCAACCATGTGAACACACACACACACACACACACACACACATCTAGCTCACTCACAAAATCTCTTTATACAGACTGCTAAAAACACACACACACACACACACACACACACACAAAAACACAAAAAAGCACACACAGGTTGTTCCCACAGCCCTGCTGTGGTAGGGTCCCTCAAGACGAGCTGCATCACCATGGAAACACTCCATGGAAACATAATTTTCCCCACAGCAGCCCTCTGGTCCATATATATGTGTTGGTCCTCCACTCTTCTCTCTCTCCATCCCTCTGTTTCACCCTCCATCCTTCTCTCCCTTTGTCCCTCACTCATTCTCTCTCTCTCAGGCTCCATCATCAGATATTTCTTCACAGGGCAATTTTGGTGTTACGAAAACTGGAGTTATCCCTGAAAACACACACACAGAATGTAAAATGTGTCATTTGAGCAACAAAATAATAAGCAGAGTCTATCACGCCCGCCCACCCACCCACCCACCCACCCACCCACCCACCCACACAGAATGTAAAACGTTTAATTTGAGCAACAAAATAATAAGCAGAGACTCTCAAGAGATGTGTGTGAGGTGTGTGTGTGTGTGTGTGTGTGTGTGTTTACTTGAGGCTGTCGTTGTGGGTCTTGTACTCCATGATGGTGTTGGGAGGGAGGTTGAGGACTCGCCTCAGTGTGTCTCTGATTCTGGACGTAGTCACCTGATCACTAGCTGTCTTATTCCAGATGGACAAGATATCTTCCTGCTCACACAGAGAGAGAGAGAGAGAGAGAGAGAGAGAGAGGATACACGTAAGAAAGAAAGTCAGTTTATTAACAATAAACTTAGTGCTGTTCCGAGGTGTTGAGTTCCTTATTATTATTATAATCTATACAGGGTTGAGCGACTGAGACAAAGCTCTTTTGAAGCAGTGCCCTGTTTAGAAGGCAGATAACTAAACATGAAATAAAACAAAACAAAAATAATGAAACAATAAAAAATGGGTATATTGTTATAGTTCATCCAAGAAACCCTGCATCAGTTGTCCACGTCTAATGGTTCAGAACACCATGCATCAACCCTGTCTGGATGCATGTGCCAGTGTGGGATGGACACTATGCATCAACCCTGTCTGGATGCATGTGCCAGTGTGGGATGACCACAATGCATCAACCCTGTCTGGATGCATGTGCCAGTGTGGGATGACCACAATGCATCAACCCTGTCTGAATGCATGTGCCAGTGGGATGGACTCCATGCATCAACCCTGTCTGGATGCATGTGCCAGTGTGGGATGGACACCATGCATCAACTCTGTCTGGATGCATGTGCCAGTGTGGGATGGACACTATGCATCAACCCTGTCTGGATGCATGTGCAAGCGTGGGATGAACACCATGCATCAACCCTGTCTGGATGCATGTGCAAGCGTGGGATGAACACCATGCATCAACCCTGTCTGGATGCATGTGCCAGGGGGGATGAACACCATGCATCAACCCTGTCTGGATGCATGTGCCAGTGTGGGATGGACACTATGCATCAACCCTGTCTGGATGCATGTGCCAGTGTGGGATGGACTCCATGCATCAACCCTGTCTGGATGCATGTGCCAGTGGGATGGACTCCATGCATCAACCCTGTCTGGATGCATGTGCCAGTGTGGGATGAACAGCTGGAGTCACTCCCATTTGGGTCTTTGAATGCTCCAAAGTAGAGGCGGCAGGCAAAGGCTGCGAACATGATGAGTAGTAGTTGGGCGCTCCTTTGTGCTATCCAAGCCTAGGTAGAGGTCATCTGTCTGACGGCGAGACTTTAGGCAGGCGCTATTCCCTTTCCTGGCGAGTTCCCCTCACTCAGCAGCTCACTCCAACAATGCAGCAGGCAGGCTCCATCGGGCCAAACTAGGGCGTCCTCATACTCAGACAGACCCATTGGCCTACTATTGTGATTAGTCCATCACTGTCTGCACCTACGTCACAGTCAACCAGGCTAGCCAGCAAGCAGCCAACATTAATTAAAACCAAAACAACCAGGCAAGCCAGCTAGCAGCCAAGAGTTAGGGGTTAAGGGTTAGGGGTTACCTGGAAGCGTGACATCACCACTCCACAGACCTCCTCTCCCAGGGTTAAGGGTTAGGGGTTAAGGGTTAGGGTGTTACCTGGAAGCGTATGGACACCACCACTCCACAGATCTCTTCTCCAACCATAAACTGCTCTCCCAGCATGGCCAGGATAATGTTCTCCCAGAAGCGGCTGGCCAAGCCTTTACGCAGACGGATGATCCACTTCCCCCCAGACCTGTTGGCCTCATCCTGCGCGCATACACACACACACACACACACACACACACACACACACACACACACACACACACACACACACACACACACGATGAAGGGTTAGGGTCAGGGGTCATGGGTTAGTTAGGGTCACCTCCCACATAGGTTTAATGCCCTCTTTGAAGAGATGGAACGGTTAGGGTCAGGGGTTAAGGGTTAGTTAGGGTCTCACCTCCCACATAGGTTTGATGCCCTCTTTGAAGAGGTGGAAGTCGCTGTGACCCGTCAGATCTCCTGGACGAACCAGGTGGCTGTAGAACTTCCAGAACTGCTCCACCTGGCCAATCACAACACAGCCTTTCAATCCCTAAGCCAATCACAGTATAGCATTACAGCCGCTCAGCCAGTAGTGTGTATAGACTGACCGATGTCACACTGCCTATTAGAGGATCTTCACTGTTCACACGATTTGATTGCAATTCACCTGTCAACAATTCTTGACGCATCTCACTTGCATCCTCAATTTTCTATATAACTGCAAGTGGCTACTTTTTCATCAAATAATACTAATCACTTGAGAAGGGGGTAAATGCCAAGCTCACTAATAAAGAACAGCAGCTGTAACAGAAGTAACGCTAGCCTGATGTTCTCAAAACAATAGATTGACATTCGCTATAACAACTTTATTGTCCAGCCGGGGACAGAAAATCAAAATCCATGTTTTTTTGTTGGCTATACGTTTTAGTAGGTTGATATTTTAATAACAATAAAGTCTATTAATTATATATTTTTTATTATTTTTCAAACTCTCGATTATGTCGTGTTGCTGCATCTATGCATCTATCAAGTCCACATTACGATGCATCTAAAAATCGAGACATTTTCAAACCTCTACTGCCTATCTGCCTGATGTTCAGTTCGGAACTCTCTGTGTTGTAGTGTTTAATGTGTAGTGTAGTAGTGTAGTGTTGTAGTGTGTAGTGTAGTGTTGTAGTGTAGCAGTGTGTAGTGTAGTGTAGTAGTGTTTATGCACTGACCGATGCCACACTGCCTATCTGCCTGATGTTCTGTTCGTAGCTCTGGGTGTTTGCTGGCCGGCTGGGGGTTCGTCTGGAATACCAGAAGGTGTAGTTATACTGCAGAGGGTGTTCCCCCACTGCAGGAGAGACTGTCTGAAACACATAACAACACAGGTAGTTATACTGGAGACACACAACAACAACACACATGTAGTTATGCTGGAGATACACAAAACTACACAGGGGTAGTTCTACTGGAGACACACACAACAACACCACAACACACAACAACACAGGTAGTTATACTGGAGACACACAACAATACAGGTAGTTATACTGGAGGTACACACAACAACACTCGGGTAGTTATACTGGAGACACACACAACAACAACACCACCACACAACACACAGGTAGTTATACTGGAGAGACACACACACACACACACACAACAAGTATCAGGCGACACAAACACACAACACACGGGTAGTTATAATGGAGACACACACAACACCACACACTGGTAGTTATACTGGAGACACACACAACACACCGGTAGTTATACTGGAGACACACACACAACAAGCATCAGGAGACACACACACACACACACACACACGACATACGGGTAGTTATACTGGAGACACACACACACAACAACAAAACAGGAAGTTATACTGTAGGCACACACAACACCACCACAACACAGGTAGTTATACTGGAGACACACACACACACAACACACGGGTAGTTATACTGGAGATACACACAACAACACTCGGGTAGTTATACTGGAGACACACACAACAACAACACCACCACCACAACACAACACACAGGTAGTTATACTGGAGACACACACACACACACACACACACACACACACACACACACACAACAAGTCTCAGGCGACACAAACACACAACACACGGGTAGTTATAATGGAGACACACACAACACCACACACTGGTAGTTATACTGGAGACACACACAACACACCGGTAGTTATACTGGAGACACACACACAACAAGCATCAGGAGACGGAGACACACACACACACACACACACACACACACACACACACACACACACACACACACACGACATACGGGTAGTTATACTGGAGACACACACACACACACACAACAACAAAACAGGAAGTTATACTGTAGGCACACACAACACAGGTAGTTATACTGGAGACACACACACACACAACACACGGGTAGTTATACTGGAGACCCACACACACAACACACGGGTAGTTATACTGGAGACCCACACACAACAACACCACCACCACAACACAACACACAGGTAGGTATACTGGAGACACACACACACACAACACGTGGGTAGTTATACAGGAGACACACACACAACACGTGGGTAGTTATACTGGAGACACACACACAACACGGATCAGGAGACTAGTTCACACTGGTTAACAGGCAGCGGCTGGATGTTATGGTGACTAGTTGGTTGCAATTGGGATTAATAGTTCACCTTGCGCCTGCTGTTATTTCCTCCATCCTCCCGTGAGCACACCTACTCCTCCTGGTCGTCCGCCTCCTCATCCTTCAGGCTGAGACAGGCAACGTTAACAACACACACATACTGTAATCATGTAAAGCTGCATAGAAAACATGCACATTAACATTTAGGGCCATTTTTAAGTAATTCAAAACTAATGTCATACATTCTAACATAGGCACTCACTACTATTTTTCTTTACATTTAAACGGAAAGGATGCCATCTGACAACCCGTTTAAAAACGGTTTCAAACTTTTTGGGCGCTTTAATTAAGGCACATCCGTACTGGAAGTAAAAGCTAGTAAAGACGGACCTTAATGCGTGTAGGGTAGAGATACAGAATACTCCGTTAAACTCAGAGCCTCACAGCTATTACCACATGCACAAGATTCACGATGTATGATCCATGACTACTATAACTTTACCGACTGGCAGACAGATGTTTAACTGACTTTAGTTTATTTATGCGTAACCCAAGCCAACATTAGCACTACACTAGCAGTCTGTAACGACGCTTACTTTAGTCAAATTAGCATGAGAAAACGAAACACATGTTCGCTTCCTTTCAACCAAATGTAATATAGTTAGCTATGACTTCACATGCTAGCTAGCTAGCTTTGTCAGTCCAGTCACTTTAATTCAAGGCTCTTCTTTAATGTAAAAATGAAGACACTGGCTAACACGTATCAAGTGTTCCCTACAATGCATACGCACCGCTGTTAAACATATTTTATTTTGTTTTGATTTAGTGAACTCTTAACTATCACAATTTGGATATGGAGTTAAGTTATTTCCATGTCATGTACGTTGCTAGCATGCTTGTTAAGCGATACAGACGGAACTGCTGATGATGAGACTAGACTACTACTGTCTAACGTTGCGAACGTTTGTTACCATTTTGCAAATGATTTTAACAGCCCCCTTATAATCCAAAGTTTCACAGTTCCATTATCTTAATTTTAAGAGATAAGCTTGCTTTGGCACGCTAACGAACGTGAGCCGATCAACATCAACTTACTGGTCTAGTTGGATCATGGTCTTCACACCAAAAGCTTCACTGGCAAAACAAATATTTACTCTGGGACACCGATCACAGCTAGTAATGTTATATGACCTCGTAACTGTTGTCTTTGTTAATTAGCAATTATCACGTTTTGTATTTATCTGCTACAAACACTAGTAACAGTTGGCTTAATACTCTCAATTGTTCTACACTTTTCCGGGAATCCTTTTGCGCAGCTGCACAAGGTCCACATGCAGACGGATCCTTAGAAAGGACATACAGAACGGTTATTCTTCTACCTTCTTCGTTTCACTTTCCCTCATTCACTTAACCTCAGCCCTTGGTATGACGTAACAACATACGTCGCGCGGAGGCCACTTTGAAAACAGAGTGAAAGTGGTCGGGGAAATTAAATGGAACAAACCTGCCCTTGTACACTTTCAACCCAAACTGTCATTGATCGATCCCCAGTTGTAGGCTTTGCGCTATACTGCTTTTTACAAATCATCGGAATCTGATTGCACAAGCCTCGTTTAAACGAGTATGCAGGTATTTCAGATGATTTTAAAAAGCAGTGTAGCACCAAGCCTACAACTGGTGGTCGAACAATAACAGTTTGGGCTGAAAATGTACAAGGGCAGGTTTGTTCTATTTAAATCCCCCGACCACCTTCCCTCTGTTCTCCAAGTGGCCTCCGCGCGACGTATGCTATTACGTCATACCAAGGACTGAGGTTAAGTGAATGCGGGGAAGTGGAACTACAATTGAAACGCAGCTCAGGTGTTGGAGGTGATTTTGGTGACCCCTACCGTTTCATTAGTTTCCCTAACCGATGCAAAGAAGACATGCAGAATGCTCATGGTCACTGCTGTTACCATGATCAGCAACTATTCTCCAAGTATGGGCGTCTCTTCCTGATTTAGTGACGCACTTCCTTGTGCGATGAAGCAATTCGTCGGTTTCGCGGGAGATCCTGCACTGTGGCAGACAAAATTAGTGTTAACATTGAGACTTCAAGAGGACTCATCTGAACCGCAATTTTTTCATACTCCCATATACATTACAATGTGCTCTCAAAAAAAATGTATTGCTTTAAATAACAAAACAACAGCCCTTTCCTCTCTTGACCACTGTCTCCACAGTGTAAAAAACCTTTCACCATTAGCGACTAGCCAGCAGAGGGCGATAGGGCACCGCCCTCCCTGGGTCTCCCTAAAATATGTTTTTTAATGTATTTAAAAAATAGACAATAATGACTTATTTTCAGCATATATGTGTTTAAAATGCACAATAACATGTACTACATAAAAAAAATCATTGTATTTGGAGTAAAATTGGCTGACTGTCCCAAAGACACATTTGTAGGCTAGACAACTTCAACAGCTACAAATGTTGTCTTAACGGGACACAATTCACGCAGCAGCGACTAAAATCGCGCTGTGTTGCGTTTTGAAACTGTTTGAATCACCACAAATGTAACGTTTTTGTTGGTTTGAGCCTATTCAGTAATTCAAATGTAAACCTCGTTTCACAACATATACGTGTCAACATCGATACAACTCTTGCTGATTCACATTTAGCTTTCAAAGTGTGCATGTTTTGTTCTTGCATGAACAAATCCTTAAATTTAAGCAGTTTGATTAAAAAATGTATGCTTTATTTAATATCAAACCACTGATGTACTGATTTAAGCATTTATTCTTAAATCATGGACAATTCAATCTTTCCATACACTTACTGTTAATAACATCATATTGTAATTTCAAAACTCGCCTCTGCGTGGTGCTCGACGCTGAACTTTGTTCGACATGCTTTATTTTGGTAGAAAACGGGCACCGATTTTGCCGCGCACCAAGTCTTGAAGTCTTCTTGCCTACCTGTTCCCTTACTTTTTCACGGTCAAACTTTGATTCATTTTTAAGTAAACCCCTGTACCTACATGACCTTAAGTGGAATAAGCAATCAGTCAACAAATAGTTATCTAAAATACGTGCTATATACTTTACTTGTGTTGCTACTAACTTAAATTTAATCCGTCGGTCGAGGCCTTTCATCTCTGAGTAGTCCAAGGCCTTTGAAAGATTCTCAGAAAAAAAATAATAAATCGATCCAAGGCAGAAGAAGAACTGCTCTCTCAGAGTTTTCCGTGCCTTCACTTCTTCAGGACAGCTCAAACAAACGCCATTCTCCACTATACTAGTCTTTGAGTCGCTACTAACTTAGATTAAATCCGTCGGTCGGGGCCTTTCAACTCTGAGTAGTCCAAGGCCTTTGAAAGATTGTCAGAATTTTTTTTTCAAAATCGATCCTAGGCAGAGGAAGAACTGCTCTCTCAAAGTTTTCCGTCCCTTCACTTCTCCAGGATAGCGGTTAAACACGTCATTTTCCACTACAGCTTGCTAGATAGTTTGTTTTGATTTAGAAATCAGTCGCGTGATTTGGAATCCATAAAGCAAGACCTATTTTCATTGTTTTATGTAAGCTTATGGTAATGTCAGTCAGTTTGGCTACTATTACATAGGCCTATAACACGTTGAATTTTAACTTTAGCTATGCTGATTGATTGTGAATGTAAGTGATGCTCATCGGTAACCTTATCTGTACCAAGATAAAAGGCGACCTAGTTGTTGCATTCTTGAGCGGGGTAATTTAAAGTAGGCCTATCAAGGCAGTTAAGAATATATTAATGATCAGCGGATGTGAAAAACTTCATATTTAAAATACTTCTGCTTATGAAGAACTATGCGTGATAAGAGTTTGAGGTAGCATATCAATTGCCGTGAGAAAATCGGGATCTTTCCTTTCATCTTTTGTTTTCCTCTATGTCCTCTATGGTTTCCTTAAAGATTGCGTTGAGTGGCCTGATCAGTTGTGACCACGGATGTGTGCCTGAAAAATCAGTGCATTAAGAAAACAAGAAAACCTATTTATTAGTCAGATGGTTTATTGCCTTAAGGTTTGCAGAGCAGACTGCAGAAATTAGCAGATCGGCTACTCGCAGACAGCTAAAAATACAAGATACAATACAAGATCATCATCGTAATGATAAATGAAATATAGGCTATAATGTAGGAGTTTGTTGGGCAGAGAGCTTTGACTTTTGCAAGATCGATTGGGCGAGAACTGTGGGGGGAGGCAGGGAAAACGATAGTATTTCAACGAGAGAATATGCCTGTTTATTACCACTTTATAGGCTAAATAAGCAGATATGTACAAATAATACTGAGCAATGATCTTGCAATGGGACCTACATTTTACTGAGATGTTTTGAAATATGTTTTCGACCCGGTGATTATCTGGCACTGATTATGAGTGTACAAACGCAATTGCAAGCAGTACCTTGGCAAACTGTCGTTCGAAGCCTAGAATTGTTGTTGACTAAGGCCGAGTCATAAAAAAGCTAAGTTGTTTGACACGTTCGCGGTTTTCAGCATACACGTATTTAATATTTTAGCCATAATTTAGGTAAACGACCATGTAACTGTAAAGGCAGTTAGTTTTTCAAAGTATCTGTAGCAACATATACATTGTTTTTCCCAGACAAAGAAGTAAACTAATGTTAAAGTTGGCCATAGGAGGTTTGAGCTCTTAGAAGACACCGCTTGGCTACACCAAAGTATCAACTCTGTAAAATGAAAAACCTTTTTTCGACACTAAAACTGTCACTTTTAGATCAACTGAAATCTGATATCGTCCCAGCCCTAATTGTGTTGTTACTTTACATTTTGAATAAATATATATTATTTCATTTTATTTCATTTATATACTTTTAAGGTGCAGTGTGTGTCCCAGGTTTATATATCCATTCTGATTAATCTCTGGATCACCACACACACACACACACACACACACACACACACACACACACACACACACACACACACACACACACTCCAGCCCCCTGCTGTAATACACACAGTGCTGCCAAGGTAACCTGATACCTCGGGGCAGAAAGAACAGTAACCCAGGGAGACATATTGGATTTAGTACATCACATTTATGAAACCTTCTTTCTGGCTCCACATTACACACATCAATGTATATTCTCACCAGACGACACACATCAATGTATATTCCCACCAGATGACACACGTCAATATACATTCCCACCACATGATACACATTAATGACCGGTCCAACGCCCCATGTTCAACATGACACACACACACACACACACACACACACACACACACATTTAACCAACGCATCGAAACATTACACAACATGACACACACACACATATATAACCAAAACATAGAAACATTACACAACATGCTACACACACACATATAACCAACACATAGAAACATCACACAACATGCTACCCACACACACACACACACACATTTAACCAACACATTAAAACATTACACAACACGCTACCCACACACATTTAACCAACACATAGAAACATTACACAACATGCTATACACACATCTAACCAATACATAGAAACATTACACAACATGCAACACACACACATTGAACCAACACACAGAAACATTACACACCATGCTACACACACACACACACACACACACAACCAACACCCAGAAACATTACACAACATGATACAAACACACACACATTTAACCAACACATAGAAACGTTACACAACATGCTACACACACACACACAAACATTCAACTAACACATAGAAACATTACATAACATGCTACACACACACACGCACACACATATATATAACCAACACAGAAACATTACACAACATGATACACACACACATATAACCAACACATAGAAACATTACACAACATGCTACACACAGATAGGTCTGTGTGTGTGTGTGTGTGTGTGTGTGTGTGTGTGTGTGTGTGTGTGTGTGTGGGGGTTAGGTGTGTGTGTGTTGGGGGCTAGGTGTGTGTGGAGGGGTCTAGGTGTGTGTGAGGGGGGGTCTAGGTGTGTGTGAGGGGGGGGCTAGGTGTGTGTGTGGGGGCTAGGTGTTTGTTTGGGGTTAGGTTTTTGTGTGTGGGGGGGGGCTAGATGTGTGTTGGGGCTAGGTGTGTGTTGGGGGGGCTAGGTGTGCGTGGGGGGTCTAGGTGTGTGTTGGGGGGCTAGGTGTGTTGAGGGCCTAGGTGTGTGTGTGGGGGGGGGGGTTAGGTGTGTGTGGGGGGGGCTAGGTGTGTTTTGGGGTCTAGGTGTGTGTTGGGGGGGGCTAGGTGTGTGTGTGGGGGGTCTAGGTGTGTGTGGGGGTCTCGGTGTGTGTGTTGGGGGGCTAGGTGTGTGGGGGGGGGGCTAGGTGTGTGTTGAGGGGCTAGGTATGTGTTGGGGGAGCTAGGTGTGTGTGGGGGGTCTAGCTATGTTTGTGTGTGGAGGGGTGTAAGTTTGTGTTGGGGGGCTAGGTGTGTGCACGTGCGTGTGTGTGTGTGTGTGTTTGTTTCAGACTGTGGTGGTGGAGTGCTGGGGGGTGAGTGTGTTCAAGCGGGAGCGCAGAGAGTGTGTGTGTGTGTGGAGGTGGCTGGGTGTGTGTGTGTGTGAGTGGAGGAGGCTGCGTACTGCGTGCCGGTAGCGGGCTGACATGGCATTGTACAACAGAGGGTTGATGGCTGCGCTCAGGTAGAACAGCACAAAGGACACCAGGTTAAAATACTGAGAGACATAGTACAGAGTCACACTATCCCACCCAGCTCCACCACTCTCTGTAGTACTGTCTGTAGTACTAACACCTCTCTCTGTAGTACTGTCTGTAGTACTACCACCACTCTCTGTAGTACTGTCTGTAGTACTACCACCTCTCTCTGTAGTACTGTCTGTAGTATTAACACCATTCTCTGTAGTACTGTCTGCAGTACTACCACCTCTCTCTGTAGTACTGTCTATAATACTACCACCACTCTCTGTAGTACTGTCTGTAGTACTGTCTATAATACTACCACTACTCTCTGTAATACTGTCTGTAGTACGGTCAGTACTGGTCTTAAAGTGTGTGTCTGTAGTACTGTCTGTAGTAGAGTCAGCACTGGTCTTAAAGTGTGTGTCTGTAGTACTGTCTGTAGTACAGTCAGTACTGGTCTTAAAGTGGGTGTCTGTGTGTGGAGCTGAATCTGTGCATGCTAGTGTGCTTAAGTGTGTGTGATCTCCATTAGAGAATGTGTCAGGTGTTAGTGTGTGAGTGTGTGCTGTGTGTGTGTATGGAGTGTGTGTGCGTGCAGTGTGTGTGTGCGGAGTGTGTGTGTCTGCTGTGTGTGTGTGTGGAGTGCGTGTGTCTGCTGTGGTCTCGGAGCCGAGAGACAGAGAGAAGAGGGTCCGTCCAACATGGAAGGGCAGCCAGCACAGAACGAAGACCAGTACGATCACCGCTGCTGGGAGGGGGGGTCAAGGAGGAGACGAGGAGGAGGAGGAGAAGGGGAAGGAGGAGAAGGGGAAGGAGAAGAAGGAGGAGAAGGATGGTTAGGAGGCAGCTCACTAGAAGACGAGACTTGATTCATATATGATATGATAATCAGGTACAGTTAAGACCATTATACTTTCTTATTAAGTCTACCATGATGAGCTCTCAAACGGTCCTCTAGATGAGATAAGACCTGTCCCCTAACCCTGTATAACGTTTTCTCACCCTCCTTCTGGATTGTGTATATATATATATATTATACAGGGTTAGGGTTACCCAGCATCTTGATGGTGTGTCTTTGGGCGTGGTCTCTGCGGTGGCGAAGGGGACGGAGCCACAGGGTACGTCCAATCAGGCTGTAGACCAGTCCCAGAATGCCGAGCGGCAGCAGGAAGTAGAGGTTGGAGAGGAACATCATGGCCGCCAGCAGACCGGAGGAGACAGCATAGGCTGTACAGCGACACTCAGTCTGTCTCTCTGCTTCCCCGCGTCCTCCTCCTCTTCCTCCTCCTCCTTCGTCTTTAGACCACTCAGTCTGTCTCTCTGCTTCTCCTCCTCCTAGTCCTCTTCCTGCTCCTCCTCCTTCTTTAGACCACTCGCTCCGAATCTCTCTATCCTCTTCTCCTCTCCAAACACGGAATGACACTTCTGCACCTCTTCCTCCTCCCAGTTTGTCCTCTTCTTCTCTATCTTTCCATCCCTCCATCGCTCCCTCTTGCCATTGAACCCTCCATTCCATCTCTCCTCCATTCCAGCTCTCCTCCCCTCCCCCTTTCCACTCCTCCATCCCTCCCCCCTCTTGTCCTCCTAGCTCCTCCACTCCTACCATGGCCAATACAGGGGCAGCGCTGAACACCGCCCCCAGCCACAGGCAACCAATCAAGACCCTGACCCGTGGCCGTGTGACCAGAGTCTTGGCGGTGATAGGTCGGCAGACGGCCAGGTAACGCTCCAGAGAGAGGAAGGTGATGTGGAGGATAGACGAGAAGGTGCAGCACTCAGACAGGAACATGGAGAGTTTACACACAGCTCCTCCTAGTGGCCAGGGGGAGGGACGCCACAGCTACCACACACAGAACAACAACATTATAAGTAACTAGAGCTTCCACACACAGAACAACATTTTCAGTAACCATAGCTACCACACACAGAACAACATTTTCAGTAACCATAGCTACCACACACAAAGACACAGTGAGACAACAATAACATTTCCAATAACCATAGCTACAAAACACAGTAAACAACATCTCCAGTTACCATAATTCCATAACATAAGACCATTTTCACAAATTACTAAAAAGCATACAACGCCTCAACCCCGTTGCCTAGCAATGCCATGAAGCTTTGTGTGTTAGCCAGGGCTGTACAGTGTAAGTAAGCGTACAGCCCTGGTGTTAGCTAGCTACAGGTAAGACCTTACGCCATGAAGCTTCGTGTGTTAGCCAGTAAGCGTACAGCCCTGGTGTTAGCTAGCTACAGGTAAGAATTTACGCCATGAAGCATTGTGTGTTAGCCAGTAAGCGTACAGCCCTGGAGTTAGCTAGCTACAGATAAGACCTTGCGCCGTGAAGCTATGTGTGTTAGCCAGTAAGCGTACAGCCCTGGTGTTAGCTAGCTACAGGTAAGAATTTACGCCATGAAGCTTTGTGTGTTAGCCAGTAAGCGTACAGCCCTGGTGTTAGCTAGCTAAGACTTGAGTTTCTTGTCAAATGGCAGTTGAAAACCACAAATACTTAGTATAAAGTGTCCACTTAAGAATGTTCTTAATAAGTGGTCACTTTAGAACGCTCTTACCAAGTGGTCAATTTAGAATGTTACTAACAAGTGCTCACTTTAGAACACTCGTTAACAAATGGTTATGCAATAAAGATTCAACTCAAGTCCAGTTTATTTGTACAGCTCATTTCATACACACAGGCAATTCAATGTGCTGTACATAGGACCAGCAACATACAAAGCAAAACATAAAATAACAAAAATGAAATAAAAACAATTATAATAAGAAAAACAAAATAGCTAAGTAGAAACAATTCAGCTAAAACTAGGTTAGTATTAGGGTTAGGGTGTGTGTACCTTGTAGAGGTCGAGGGTTAGGATTAGGGTGTGTGTACCTTGTAGAGGCCGAGGGTTAGGGTTAGGGTTAGGGTGTGTGTACCTTGTAGAGGTCGAGGGTTAGGATTAGGGTGTGTGTACCTTGTAGAGGTCGAGGGTTAGGGTTAGGGTGTGCGTACCTTGTAGAGGTCGAGGGGCATGAGGAGCAGGATCAGGAGGTCAGACACGGCCATGCTGCTCAGGTAAAGGTAGGTGGAACTCCGTCTCATGTGGGGGCGGAGCCAGACCACCAGGATGGTCATCAGATTACCCAGAGTTCCCAGCAGCAGCAGCAGCACACAGACCACGGTCACACACACAAGATCCACCCCCTGAAATGATGACTCCTCCCACGGCCACTCTGATTGTTCCAAACAGTCCTCAGGTATACCTGAAGCTATCCCACAATCCTCCTCTTCACAGCCAGCGTCATCCTGCCACCCGGACAGATCCATGGAGAAAAAGGAGGGGGTTGTTGCCGCTCACCACTGTTGCCAGGGAAACGCTGTGCTGAGGACATTTGACACAGGCTGATGGATTTTCTATAGATCACCTCTTCCTTTCTAGAGAGAGGGACAGAACTCAATCTAAACACAGAGGAAGAGGAGGATAACACCCTAAACATAGACAGGAAGAGGAAGATAACTCACCCTGAACATAGACAGGAAGAGGAGGATAACTCACACAGAGAGGACGATCACTTACCCTGAACAGAGAGGAAGAGAGGGATAAATCACCCTGAACATAAAGAAAGGGACAGAACTCAATCTAAACACAGAGAGGTAGAGGAGGATAACCCATTCTGAACTGAGAGAAGAAGAGGTTAACTCATTCTGAACTTACAGAGGAAGGAGGATAACTCACCCGGAACACAGACAGGAAGAGGAGGATAATTCACCCTGAACACAGAGGTAGAGCAGGATAACTCACACAGAGAGGAAGAGGAGGATAACACCCTGAACACAGAGAGGAAGAGGAGGATAACTCACACAGAGAGGTAAAGGATAACTCATTCTGAACTCACAGAGGAAGAGGAGGATAACTCACCCTGAACACAAAGGTAGAGCAGGATAACTCACACAGAGAGGTAGAGGATAACTCATTCTGAACTTACAGAGGAAGAGGAAGATAACTCACAGAGGTAGAGGATAACTCACAGAGAGGAAGAGGAGGATAACTCACACAGACAGGTAGAGGAGGATAACTCACACAGAGGTAGAGGAGGATAACACACAGAGAGGTAGAGGAGGATAACTCACACAGAGAGGAAGAGGAGGATAACTCACACAGAGAGGAAGAGGAGGAAAACTTACCTGCGAGTAGCGTTCAGTGATGGTTGTCGTCTTATTCATGTCCTTCTATGAAAACACTCCTCCTTCCCCTTGTCTAACCCCCTCCCATCCCTCTCTCTCTATCACCCTCCCATCATTCTCTCTCTCTATCTCCAGCTCTCTCTTTCCCTCTCTCTCTCTAACCCCCTATCCCCTTCCTCCTCTCCTGTTCAGCTCTTTGTGTTTGGAAAAGCACTATATAAATTAAACACATTATTATTATTATATAAACTATACACATTATTATTATATAAATTAAACACATTATTATTATTATTAACTCCTGCTCTCCTCCATCGAAAACACAACAGTAGATTCAGTCTGTATGCTCCTTTATTACACACTATATAAATTAAACACATTATAATTACTATTATTAATATATAATTAAACAAAGTATTATTATTATTATCCATCCATCCATTTTCCGCCGCTTATCCAGGGCCGGGTTGTGGTGGCAGCAGGCTCAGCAGGGTATTCCAGCCATCCCTATCCCCAGCAATGCTTTC
>JAPMUY010007886.1:52500-61791 GCA_026901105.3 Galaxias olidus | reverse complement strand
CACCCTGCTAGACTGCTACTGTATCCCAGCCCGTATCACCAGCATTACCCTGGCCTGCTAGACTGCTACTGTATCCCAGCCCGTATCACCAGCATTACCCTGGCCTGCTAGACTGCTACTGTATCCCAGCCCGTATCACCAGCATTACCCTGGCCTGCTAGACTGCTACTGTATCCCAGCCCGTATCACCAGCATTACCCTGGCCCTGCCAAAGCACCAGGCTAATTCTATTGACATACGGTCTTCCAGGAAGGCTACTGCATGCTGCCACTTAGCCCCTAGGCCTGGTCAGCGTGTGTGTGTATGTGTGTGTGTGTGTGTGTGTGTGTGTGTGTCGCCGTGGGTTACTAGGCCGTCTCAGAGCTCTAATCTCCTAAGGAGGGCCGTGATCCATTTACTGGCAGTGCGTGGCTAATGTCAGAGTTAACTGGAAAAGAGTAGGCGGCTGGTTAGACGCCGTGTGTGTGTGTGTGTCTGTATGTGCTGATTACAACCCCCCCCCCCCCACACACACACACGTAGATGCATAGATCTGTTTCTCTTTCCTTTACCCTTGCTTTTCCACTTCCCCGGGGTTGCTCACTGTATCTTGGACTGAACAGAATGTGATGAAACATTAAAACGGGAAATATTTACAGAGATGTGTTTTTGTTTCATTCCTAATTGGGAAAGCCGCTTGTGTGTGAAGGTATCTCGGACGTCGCCAACCGTTTGTTGTGAGAGATGTATAACGATCGCTCTGCCTCAACAGTCTAAGTGTTTATTTCAGAGTACAATTGTAGAAGTAACCATCCACACAGAATGTTTCCCGTGTGTGTGTGTGTGTGTGTGTGATGCTGTCGTTGATTAAAAGGAACACGGTGATCAGCATCATTGTCTTAATGGGTATCACTGCGTCATCTCAACCGGAATAAACGATGAGACTGCTATACAATGGACATGATTAATTTACACAAACACATACACCCCCCCCCCCCCCCCCCCCCCACACACAGTACACCTACACTGTCAGTCACACACACACACACACACACACACACACACACACACACACACACACATGCTAGCGCACGCAAACAGCATCCTGCCCTCCCATCGATTACAGTACAAAAAACAACAACTGTCCTTCATACTGCATTTCCATTCTGTATACTGGACATTTCCACTCAGAACTAGACCACAGAGGTGAAAAATCACCACAAAAAGGGTTTAAATATGAAAAATCACCCATTCCCCTGGGACAAAAACCTCAACGGGGGGCAGGCAGATGAATTAAGCGCCCCCCACAACCACCACAACCCTACCCCCCCACCCCCCACCCCTACCCCCACCCCCACCCCCACCCCCACCTCGCCAATCAAACTGTAACACAAATCACGGGCTTCCAGTGATTTACAGGCGTGACTGCACGGAGCGTGGCCGTGGCATATGGTGAAGGAGAGAGAGAGAGAGAGAGAGAGAGAGAGAGAGAGAGAGAGAGAGAGAGAGGGAGATGATTTAGGAGGAGTGGGGGCGTCGTTTAAAAAAAAAAAAAGTGCCCACGAGCATTACAGTTCAATTTGATAATGGAAAGAATATGGGATAGAAGGAGGGAGGGAGGGAGACAGGATGAATGGAGCGAGGGAGGAGGGAGGGCAAGGTCAGGCAGCAGGAGAGGGTGAGGGGAGTGGACCGTTCAGATATGACCTGCAGTGCGGGCACGGGACACACAAGACCCAGGGGAGCCTGATCAGCACAAATACAAGCCCTGGTGCTGCGTGTGTGTGTGCGTGTGTGTGTGTGTGTGTGTGTGTACATGTGTGTGTGTATGTGTGAGTTTGTGGCCGTGTACATGTGTGTCTGTGTGTGTATGCGTGTGTGTGTGTGTGTGTGTATGTGAGATTGTGTCTGTGTGTGTTTGTGGCTGTGTATGTGTGTGTACATGTGTGTGCATGTGTGTAAGTGTACGTGCAAATGCGTGTGCATGTGTCTGTGTGTGTGTGTGTGTGTGTGTGTGTGTGTGTGTGTGTGTGTGTGTGTCTCTGTGTGTGTGTGTTTGCGTTTTGCTCTCATGTCTTAAAACCCACTACTCTCTCTGTTTCCTTAAACTATTCATATGCGCTTTTCATCGCGCTCTGATAAACAGCTGCACATTGTTCTTTAGTGGTAACCCTGATATAGAGAGAACAGCTACACTGAGCTCATCAAGGCTAATTCAGTCTGACTTTCTATTCTCAAACCAAAACATTATTCAGCGTTGATCATGTGCTGAACATCACCAGCCACATTTATTTTTTCTCTTAACAAGACTCCGGACAATTTTAAATATCTCTCTTGAAACTAGTAAGATGCAACAGTATGCATATAATCTTATAACTCCAAACTCTAAGAACATATATCATCATTGCAAAACAAAGGGCAATGCAATATGCTGGTCTGTTAATAATAATAATAATAATAATAATAATAATAATAATAATAATAATTAATTCATTTTATTTGTATTTATATAAGCGCTTTACACAAATTGGACACCAATTAATAACACAGAACGAACAACGAATGGACCGACAGCTATCAAACACAACACTCAGTCTGAGTGATACCACGGCAGCCAATTTGCGCCAGACTTGCTCACCCAACATATTACGACAGACTTGCTCACACACATAGGACACACAGGCCGACTCCAGTTGAATTGGCAGTGACTGGTCAGGGCACTGCTGGCAGGATGCAGCATGTTTTTTCATGGTGGGAGGAAACCGGAGTACCCGGAGGAAACCCACACAAATGTTATTAGCCTAACAAACATGTTCTTGTAGGAATCGCATTACAAAAATCCATTCCATTACAAAAAAAGGTCTGGTTAAAAAAGAAAAGAAAAGAAAGAAAAGAAAGAAGAAAATGTCTATATTCAATCATAACAATCTTTTATAAATCTTTATCACCATATGATCTTTTGGGCATTTCAAACTCTGGGCATTTTTCAACGCTCTGTGTATGTGTTGTAGCTCAATCCTCTCTGCATCCTACTGCGTCCTAACGCCCCTGGCTAAAGCTGCGGAGGTCGTTCCCAACACTAGATGGCGCTCTACAGCTACTCTCTGTCCAATCCCAGACCACCAACCACACAATCAATAATCAGTCTGGTTCACACTGACCGACCCGCCTATACCAGCGCCCTGTCGGTCCACATCAGTACAGCTCACTTTGATCACCTAGCGTGGAAACGCAAAACCGAATTATTACGGCTTGGCTCTCGAGAACGGCTGCTGTTTCAGTTGGGACAATGCTTAGAACCACAGGACACGCGCACGCAGGCAAACACACACACACACACACACACACACACACACCTACACACACACACACACACACACACACACACACACACACACAAACCTAGCAGATGAGATGGACAAAGCATCATCCTAACCCACCGGACAGTCAAACATACTGGAAAAGGGAAAGGGCTTCGCACAACGGACACGTATTACACCAGCGGTGGGTGGGCCGAGGGGGGTCCAATTAAGAGGAGCAGAAAGGGTGCCAAAGAGAGTCCTGGCATTCTCAGTCAACACCTGTCTGTCTCCCCCCCCTTCCCCGCTCTCTCTCCGCAGCGCCGTGGCTCCGGTGCAGCAACGGTCCCCCAGTCTTCATCATCCTCTTCCCTCTCACTTTGTGTTACGCCAGAGCTAATGGGATCCCAGCAGGCTGGGTGTGAGAGCGAGTGTGTGTGTGTGTGTGTGTGTGTGTGTGTGTGTGAGAGTTCAGTCGGAGTCAAAAAAGAGGTGGCCTGTGTGGGAGCGAGCCTGGCGGGGTGAGTCTGCGCGTGTGTTCAAGGCTGTGTCTGCGTGTGGCCATCGACGAGTTTGTGTGTGTGTGTGTGTGTGTGTGGAGTCTAAAGAGCAGAGGAGAAGCAGCATCTTCACACTGCTGGAAATTAGATATCAGCGGGAGAGCTGTCCTCGCCTCCCTCCCTGTTCTCCCTCCATTCATCCATCTCTTTCTATTCCCCTCCCTCCCTTCATCCCCTCCTCTATTCATTCTCTGCCGAGCACTGTTTTGTTCCCTAAATCCGTCTCTCCCTCCCTCCTGGGTCAGAAACCTTTTGGAAAAGAAGGAGAACAGAATGAGTGTCTCGGTCTGAATAGTCAACACGGGTACGTGTTTATGCGTGTGTGTGTGTGTGAGAGAGAGAGACAAAGTATGAGTGTGTGTGTGCTTGTGAGATAGAGAGAGACACAAAGAGATATAGCCTATGTGGGGTGTGTGTGTAAGTGTGCAAATGTGTGTGTGTGTGTGACAGAGACAGACAAAGAGATATGAGTGTGTGTGTGTGTGTGTGTGTGTGTGTGTGTGTGAGTGTGTGTGTGTGTGTGTTTGTGTGTAAACAGTTTCCTGGAAGCAGAGTCACACTAACTAAGTTTGGCACCGGCCCTTTCCTTAATCTAATCAGTGAGAGTGCTTTATGTGGCACGGGCCAACATTTCCCGCGGCCGTGGACACACTTACACACACACACACACACACACACACACACACACACACACACACATACATACACATACATACATACATACAAACGCACCCCTACACAGACCAACGCTGATACACACACACACACCCACCCACCCACCCACCCACACACACACACACACACACACACACACACACACACACACACACACACACACACACACACACACACACACACACAGTCAGACACACACGCAGCTTCAAACATCTTTTGCCCTGTCCTAATGTTGTGCCAAGGGAAGGAAATCCTACTGAATTCCACAGCGTAGTGCGTTACAGCCAGACAGAGTTTCTCCCTGATTGTGTGTGTATGTGTGTGTGTGTGTGTGTGTGTGCATGTTAAAATAGTATGCAATAGCACACCCTTTTACAAAAATTGTTTTTTATACACAACCAATTCGACCGACTCGATTTGGGACTTAAAGCAGCGTGCTTTCACCATCCTAGTGGCGGTGTGTGTTAAGCTCCCCTGTCGTTTTATAAACTTTGCTACCGAGCTGTCACCACCAACACCTGGGCTGTGTTCAGGACCACATACTTACAAACTATCTGCTGCATACTAAATGGTTGCATCCTCTATACTGCAGACTGAAACCAAAATCTAGTAATCTAACCAAACACTGACGGAACGCATCACTTCCTGTTGACTTCCTGTAATCGCACGCCTAATTTTTTAAAATCTTTTCCAATTAAATTTTCTCGGCCCTTCCTCCTTCCTGTTCTTGAGTAAAAAGATACACTAAATCAAATGTTTTTTTTTACAATGCATCTTACAATCTTTCCCTTCTTTTGTGCTCTCTCTTTCTTTTCATCGCCGTCCCTCTCTCCCTCATTACCCGCGCGTGTTTGTTTGCAGAGGAGGCGTTTCACTCCGGGGGAAGAAGAGGGCTATCGCTTTACGCGCTCGACGCATTCCAGCGAAAACTCGACGACGCGTTTCGTTTATTTTTTTTCTTTCTCTCTCGTTTTAACTCTCCTGTGCCCTCACAGCCTAACAGCTATGGAGAGAGTGCAGAGGAGTAAAGGGAAGTTTACCTACGAGGTGCTATTCCCCACACCGGCCGCTCCTCAGGTGATGATACACAGTAGGTATTCGTCAAAGAAACATCACCGTCATCAAGACGGTCAGTACAGAATAAAAAAGAAACAGGTTGGGAGAAAAAAAAGGGTGTAGTGGCACTGACGACAGGAGGAAGCGTAGAATGAAAGGGTGAGGAATAAGAAAGAAAAAGAGAAAGAGAGAGACTTGTGTGAAAGGAGGATATACAGTATCTGGCCGTGTGGTCAGAAGCGTCCAGCTGAAAGCTAGTAAGTCAAGTGAACGGCCCACCTCCCATGCTAGCTTAGCAAACGGCGGGCTATATCAGCCAGTGACGTAAAGCTAAACAACGTGAATACGTTCCATATCTGAGGAATACCGCATGCTGACTGGTCCCATGCGTCGCTACGGCTAGCTGTTAGACTTTACGGGCACATTACCGTAGGTAGTCCGGGAAAAACGTGGGGTCAAGGGCAATTGACGTAGCGCCGTATATTTCGCCAGAAACACGATATATATATTTCACGAGGCATGTCGCCTCCGATTCCAGTCTCACTCGTCGGGAAAAGGGTCACCCACGTTCCACCCCCGGGCCGACAGGCGGTGGGCGGTTCCTGTGCGACTGTATAAATAACGTTTTGGGAGGCCGCTCAGGAAATGGGCCACCTGGCTGTTAAGGGGCGCCAGGAGAGCGCTTTAAGGAGGGGAGAGAGAGTGGGAGCGCCCCCCCCCCCCCCCGAGATGACGGCGAAACAAACGACCCCTCGTAACGCAACACAGCTCACTGGTAAAGGGTCCCGACGCACCCCCGGCCCGCCGCAGCCAGCGAGGGCACGCATCACCGTGTGTGTGTGTGTGTGTGTGTGTGTGTGTGTGTGTGTGTGACACAGGAGCAAGGAGTTCCTGGAGAGCTCGCTGTGCGCCGGGCGAGGTGACATCACCGACAATGACATCATGCGGGCGGCCTTGATTTATGCGCGGCCACAGACGGGGACAGGTTTGAATAATCAGCGCTGGGGGTTTACCTCGAGGTGGAGAGAGAGAGGGGCCCCCCACTACGGAACACTAGACACCAGGCCAGAGAACAAAGGAGAGGAGAGGAGAGGAGAGGAGAGGAGAGGACAGGAGAAGAGAAGAGGGAGGAGAAACAGTCTAGGCATGTTAAGAGAGACAAACAGTGACCTCAGCTCCTATCATTCCATACAGTTGATGATAAATCACTGACTCATATTCAGTTACATGGCGCTGTGTGTCCGTTTTCAACAGCATTTTTGTGTACGTTGGTCTTAACACGACTATTGCAATGACAAAAAAAAACACATCGTTGAGCAAGTCACCTCTGTGTGTGTAACAGAACGTGACATTTGAAGGTATATCTTTGTCCATGCGTGTGTGTGTGTATGTGTATGTCTGTGCATGTGTCTGGTTGTGTGTGTGTGTGTGTGTGTGTGTGTGTGTGTGTGTGTGTGTCAGGGGCCTAAGAGTGAGGCTAAGCAGCTTGCCCCCCCCCGCCTCCACCTCTCTCGTTAACACTGCGGGGCCCCTGGTCTGAAACGGCCCTTTGCTGTGGCGAACGTTAAACGGGCCGCTTCATAAATCCACTGGTCACGGGACTCTCTCTTTCACCTCATCCCTCCATCAATTTCTTTCTTTCTCTCTCTCCTATTCTGTCTCTCTCCATGTCTTTCTCTCCATCTCCCTCCCCCTCCCTTCACTCCCCCAACCCCTCCCTCCCTCTCTCTCCCCTCTCACCCTATTCTCCTCTAACCCACATCACCTCCCTGTACTCTCTCTACCCCTCTTCCCTTCCTCCCCCTTCCCTCTCTCTCCCCCCTTTCCCCCCTCTCTGTCCCGGGGCTAGCAGTCCCAGCAGAAGCTGTGTGTTCAGGTGAATCGGTAGGGTGGTTGGGACTAGGCCTGGGGGAGGGTGGAACACACAGCAGGAATGTTAGTACCTCCATATCACGGAATGAAACAGGAAGCAGCCCACGGGAAAGTTAGTGCCTCCACATCACGGAATGAGACAGGAAGCGGGCCACTGGAGGGATTAGCCCTCAACAACTACTCTGAATAGCAAGGAGCAACCTCCCTTTAACATAGAGTTATATTAGCCCTCAACAACTACTCAGAATAGAAAGGACTAACATCCCTTTAACATAGAGTTATATTAGCCCTCAACAACTACTCTGAATAGAAAGGAGCAACATCCCTTTAACATAGAGTTATATTAGCCCCCAACAACTACTCTGAATAGCAAGGAGTAGAATCCATTTACCATAGAGTTATGAGTTTTTAAATTATTTTAGTCAACGGCGGTCTTTCAAACGTGAAGGATGCTGTCCTTTCTGCTCAAGGTTATTTTGGCTGCTAAGACGGAGTCCATGTTTGGAAGCCTGTCCCTTCAAAGCCACAAACAAGTAGAGAAGAGAAGTCTGAAACGACTTCAGAACAAGCCTCACAGTTGTGTAACAAGTTTGGATCCCTCTACACCGCAGTTAAAACGGCAAAGCTCTTGGCTTCTTCCACCACGGGAGAGAGCAACTGGGAAAATGCTTTGCATATGATTATGGACAATATAGTATTAATACATTTCGGGTTTCGTAAACTTTCATTATGCTCCAGCGATGTTTTACAAGTCTGGCGTTTGGCAAGCAGAGGCCCGGGCAGCAAACAGACCGACGAGGCATAAATGTGGCTCAGTGTTCCTGTAAACTAAACCCAGTTTCTGCTGCTGCTGCTCAAGAATTTGGCTTTCCTCTTTTAGGCTGATGTAGTGTTCCCAGTTCATTATGTGGGCGTTTTGTGACCACACACACAGACACACACACACACACTGAAAGAAAGAGAGTGTGAGCAGGAGAGCGAGAGAGCATGTGTGTGTTTGTGTTTGTGTGTGTGTGCGTGTGTGTGTGTGTGTGTGTGTTTGTGTGTGTGTGTGTGTGTTTGGAAGTAAATGAAGAACAACCGGGTACACCTTTGGATCTCTTTTGTACCACCAGCATTAAGTCGTAAGCCCCAAGAAGTTCAACAGCCAGTACGGCCCTGTGGGTGTGTGTGTGTGTGTGTGTGTGTGTGTGTGTGTGTGTGTGTGTGTGTGTGTGTGTCGGGGCCAGTGTGCTGAGGTCCAGTTGGCTCTGTGGAGTCTGGCTAACTAACTCATTAAAACGCCTCATTGCACCCCAATCTCAGCCAAGACAAATCCCCTCTTCTATCCAGGAGCAGCGCGCACACACGCGCACACACACACACACACACACACACACACACACACACACACACACCCAGGCTGGCTAAGCAGAGCTGGGATTCCCAGTTGCTTCCTGACATCCTCTATCTCCTCCGTAGAGAGAGAGAGCACTACCGTCTTTAACACAGGAAATAACACAACGTCATGTCTTCTGCCCAACACTCGCTCCCACTCTCATTGACCTTTCACTCACTGTCTCTTTCTTCTGTTCTCCCCCTCCATCATCCCTCGTTTTCCTGGAGTTCCTCTGGCTCTCCTGCTGAGCGTCCCAAACCACAGTCCTGCAAGCTCATGTCCTACCGAGCCAAGAGCGTTTCAACAGGACCCTCACACAGTGGGGGCACCTCACACGCACGCACGCACGCACACACACACACACACACGCACACACACAGAGACCTTAAAAAAGAATGGGTCAGCTCGACTCGGTATTGCTTAGAGTAACATCTGACAGTACTCGGAACGGGAAAAGTCCCTTTTGTTATAT
>JAPMUY010007886.1:42500-45000 GCA_026901105.3 Galaxias olidus | reverse complement strand
AAAGAAGGGCGCATACAAGGACATTTATTTTAATGGGTCTGTTTGAAAGTCTAATCGTTCAAAATGAACAGCTTTTTAATAGTTCCAACGTATCGATTCTCCAAAAGGTTTAAGGCTGCCCCAAAAGTTACTTAGCTTAGAGAAAACCCTGAAACTTTTGTCTGGCAACTCTTAACCTCATGCATCATAGCAGGGTGCCATTGTGACCTTTCAACTCAACAGACATAACATCAAGTCCCTATGAACTGTGACCTCTGCACTCAGCAGAGTATACATTACTGACCCAGATCTTAATAGACGCTTAAGGATGAGCGTGAGGCGAAGTGAAGTTATGTAAAGCCTGTGAGAAAGACAGAGACTCTGCAGGCACACTCCACATCTCCAGATGTACCCCCGGTGTGTACGTGAGAAACACACACACACACACACACACACACACACACACACACACACACACACACACACACACACATAATCACACAGGCACAGACACAGACACGCACGCATGCACGCATGCACGCACGCACACACACACACACACACACACACACACACACACACACACACACACACACACAAATAGACACACAAACACACACACAGCAGCTGAGGCAATCTGGATAAACATGTGTCACTGAAGTCAGTGGTCTGTTCCCCTAGATGCCTCACCCTTCCAAAAAGACCGGGCAGCTCTCCTATCTAGACCTGTCCAACACGCTCTCCACACACACACACACCTCCAGAGGCTTTTGTGTGTGTGTGTGTGTGTGTGTGTGATGAGGGTAGATAATGTCATCCCTGACAGGAACAGGCTCTTTCCCATGTCCACTCTCACTCAAGGGGGTGAATGCCTTACTGCTTAGTTACGGTCACCCGGGGCAACCCCACTACGACAGACCATAAAACTCCCAGGCAACGAGTAAAAACTCCAACTACATTTAAACTGACCTTAAATCTACACCAGGCACAAGCAAGAAACTGGTATAACAGAGGGGATCTCTGCTTAAGAAGTTTCCATTTAACTCTTTTTAAATTAAATATACTGAGTCAAAACAGGACTCTATCCGGCTGACAAGCTACTCTGTGGAACTCTACTCTACTCTACCATAACAGACGGCTTTAACTACCCAGGTCTTCTGCCTGCAGTCTCTTAGCTACGCTGCTCCACTCTGGAGTTGAATGTCCTGCTCTTCTCCCTCCAGCTGGTTTCACTCTGTCGCTTCACCGTCCATCTGTCCTATTCTTTCTTTCTTTCTTTCTTTCTTTCTTTCTTTCTTTCTTTCTTTCTTTCCCTCCCTTGACACCGTGTTCTGTTTCTTCTCCTTAAAGAGAGAGAGAAGTCCACAAAAGAGAGAGAAAAAAAAATGACCACATCATGCTCCGGTGATGACATCATTGAGCGACGGTCTCTATATTGGTCCCACTCTGTTTTTTCTTCCCCTCTCGGAAAAGCCACTGCGCATCGTCAATGGGACAGAGGAAGACGAGGGTGGTGACAATGTATATCCTCATCTAATTAATACCCGCTTCCATATGTTGACTTTTCCACCGCGCGTGTGCGTGTGTTTCTGTGTGTGTGTGTGTGTGTGTGTGTGTGTGTCTGTGTCACAGTCCATCTGGTAGCCATTACGGTGCAGAGAGATCCAGTGTCTCCAGGTTAATTAAGCAGCGACAGGTAATTAGGCTGCCGGAAACCCATTAAGAACAGAACTACAGGGACGGTGTTTCCTCCCCACCTACACACACACACACACACACTCTCACACACACACACTCTCTCTCACACACACACACACACACACACACACACACACACACACCACACACACACACACCCGCTGTGGGACAACAATGGGGGGGCATTAGGTCATAGACCATCAAAAATAACGGTTGCCGCGTCAACAGTGATTAGTGGCAACACCTGTTTCTATGACGACAGAGCAGTAGGAGAGAAAACAGAAACACTCCGGTACCTATGATCTCAAGCTCAGATGAGTAGAATGGGACAAGAGGAAATCAATTATTATTAGTAGTAGTAGTATTATTCATACAGTCAGCTCACCGGCTAGGCTTCAGGGTAGGAGACTGGGGATAGAGGGATAGAGGGATCCACCTAAAGAGATAGAGGGAGGGTAATAGAGAGATAGAGGGCTGAAGGTAGAGGGATAGAGGGACGTTACACGTAATATGGAAGTAGAGGAATAGAAGACTCGATGGATCGAGAGAGGGATGGAAGAAAAGGGATACAGAGGTAAAGGTATGGAGGGATGGACATGGGACATGCTGTAGAAGAGAGGAAGACAGAGAGAGAGAGAGAGAGAGAGAGAGAGAGAGAGAGAGAGAGAGAGAAAGAGAAAGAGAGAGAGAAAGAAAGAGAGAGAGACAGACAGGTGTGGAAGCTACAGAAGGAAAGGCACATCTGATTGTCATTCTATATAGTCAGCCAGACAGAGAAGAGACGAGACAGAGGATGAGATATAAAGAGCAGAAACGACTACAG
>JAPMUY010007886.1:10000-12500 GCA_026901105.3 Galaxias olidus | reverse complement strand
CTCGAAATGTGCAAGTAGTAGGGTACATTACAACCACAACCAAACACACAAACACACACACACACACACACACACACACACACACACACACACACACACACACACACACACACACACACACACACACACACACACACTCACACACACACACACGCACACAAACCCACGGAGACAAACAGAGATGTGGGGTGGCCATGTCTGAAAGACTTTGAGGTGAGTTTCAGGCTCCTCTGTTCACTTGAGCTAAAACAAACAACACTAAAGGTCTGGGGGAGCACTTAGACATGGTGGACCCACAACTAGACAGCCTTGACCCAGAACAGAGCACTGGACCCAGTAGAGACGCGCGCGTGCACACGCGCACACACACACACACACACACACACACACACACACACACACACACACACACACACACACACACACACACACACACACACACACACACACACACACACACACACACACACACACACACACACACACACACACACACACCTATCTGTCCGTCTCATTAACCGTGTCAGGTAGACGAAGCGCGCGCTAATGGCCTTGCGGGTCAGCGCAGAGAGCAAAGCATCATGGGACTCGTATTTTACCTTCCTGTCGTCTCAGGCGGCAGGCCTGTTCTTGACCTATGACCCCCCCCCCCACAGACCCTTACCAGCGGAACGTTTCTGGAACTCTGAGAACACGCCACGGCGGTCTTCCGTTGGAACCTCGTTGGAGCGTCGGGGAGCATCGTCGAGCCAGAATTACATCTCTATGTTAAATAATCTATAAGACTCATGCATATTAAGTCACAGGCAATGCATGTACAATTCACTTCATCAAATCTGTTCCTTTAGATCATTTGGAATGTAAGCTCCCTACCAGCAGGACAGATCCATATTACAAACCTTTTTGTGATTGGACGATGCAACCTACATGTATAATTCATGACTCATTTTGCATTCGCTCAGCGGATCATGCAAACGACTTCAGCCTGGGTAACATTTTTCCCAGTTATGTATTTGACACGCTCAATGTGGGAGAGTATCTACGGAGAGTGACGGCACCGCCACAAGACCGCTTGGGCACATTGAAATATTCTCTCTCTCTCTCTCTCTCTCTCTCTCTCTCTCTCTCTCTCTCTCTCTCTCTCTACCTCTCTCTCTACCTCTCTCTCTACCTCTCTCTCTCTCTCTCTCTCTCTCTCTCTCTCCAGACTAAACTGGCCTTGTCCTTCTCCCAGTACCCCTCACCAGACTGAACTGGCCGCGCTTCAAAAGGACGCCCTCCTCAACACTCTCCCGGTGCTAATTAAACCCCGGGAAGAGACGAGTGGAGGAACGGCGGGGAGGAAAAGGTCAACGCTTTGAAACCGGACAAAGGAAGGGCGGACTTTGGAGTGTCGGGGCTGAAGCAAATAACAACAAAAACAGGAGCCCCCCCCCCCCCCCCCCCCCGCCACTGAAAAAGGTCCCCGGGTCCGCATGGCAACGGTTACCACAACAGACCGGGGCCAAGGTGGGTAATTAGTTTTCGGGCAAATGACGGGATGTATTTATAGATGCGTTAATGACTGACTTGGTTAACTAACTGGTGGGTTAGTTACACACACACACACTAAGCGTAGACACACAAACACACACTCACACACACACACACACACACACACTAAGCGTAGACACACAACCACACACACACACAGACACACACACACACACACACCCGCACACACACACACGCAGTTAAAATACTCAAACCAGCACATGCTTATAAAAAGCTGCAAAGGCTCGTTGAAAGAAATAATGAATGCCTGATAATTAGGGGCCTAAGAAGACATATCATATGAGATGGAGTTAGTGTAGACCTTAGCCTTTTGATCAGTGTGTGTGTGTGTGTGAGTGTGAGTGTGCGTGTGTCTGTGTGTGTGTGTGTGCATGTTACTCTTGTAGAGTAACGAGAGTGAAGGAAGCGTCCTCTTGGCTAAGCATGGTTGCTGTGCACTGACCTTGAAGACTAGGGGGCATACCCTACACACACACACACACACACACACACACACACACACACACACACACACGCACACACACTCACACCCTACACACACACTTCCACAGTGCAAGTGAAGCGGGTGAGAGTGAGTATGTCCAGGTGCACTGCTCCAGCGCCGGCATGCCGGTCCGAGTGTGTGTGTGTGTGTGTGTGTGTGTGTGTGTGTGTGTGTGTGTGTGTGTGTGTGTGTGTCCAGGTAAGGCTCAGTTTTCACTCAGCAGATTTCATTAATGTATGAGGCTCCCCACGGGGGCTTTCATCTCTGCAGTCAAAGACTGTCCTGAGCGAAGTGATCACGCACGCACACACACGAACACACACACACACACACACACACACACACACACACACACACACACACACACACACGCACACATACACACTTCCTATAAGTACTACCAATGACATCACTACAAATGTCTGGCTTTTCGAGGGCATTCAAGTCAAACGTATTTGTATA
>JAPMUY010007886.1:0-5000 GCA_026901105.3 Galaxias olidus | reverse complement strand
ATACGGATGCGTACGTGACTGACTGACAGACGGGAAAAGAAAAGAGAGAGAGAGGGAGAGAAAGAGAGAGAAAGTGAAAGAGAGAAGGGAAGGGGGAGAAAGAGAGAACGATAGAGAGAAAGAGAGAGACGAAGAGAGAGATAAAGAGTGAAAGAGAGAGAGCGAGCGATAAAGAGAGAAAAAGAGTGAAGGAGAGAGCGATGGAGCGAGAGAGAGAGAGTGTGAAGGAGGGAGTGATGAAGAGAGAGAGAGAGAGAGAGAGTGGGAAGGAGAAAGTAAAAAGGGTAACGAGACAAAATGTGTTTTCTCTCTTTGTTTGTATGTATGTGGTTTCGCCTGTCTCTGCACGAGTGTGTGTCCGTCTCAGGGTGTGTGTCTGAGTGTTTGTGCAGGCCCGTCTCTGCGTGAGTGTGTGTCCGTGTCGGGGTGTGTGTCTGAGTGTTTGTGCAGTCAGTTGTGTATTAAACACATCAGAGAGTGTGATTACCAAAGCCGACAGAAACTGCCGGCTTCATTTGTAACAATCAGACTGAACTCAAACAACATAAATCACATTTCTCGCTGCTGGGGGACCCTCGAGACAATCCACACACACACACACACACACACACACACACACACACACACACACACACACACACACACACACACACACACACACACACACACACACACACACACACACACTCTTAAAACATGCACCATAAACATGCCTGAAGGCGGTCTGCAGGACTCCCCAGACACAGAATGTGTGTGTGTGTGTGTGTGTGTGTGTGTGTGACATAGGCCAGCTTCAGAAATGCCATAAAGTTCACATCTCTCTCTCCCTCTCTTTCTCCTGTTCTCTCTTCCTCTCTCTTTCTCTCTTTCCTTTTCCTAACCATTTGTTCTCTGCCCATAAAGCCATGTTAAAACTCAAAACTGTCTTTCCTCCACTCTTTTTCTCACATACACACACGTAGACAAACACAGAAAAACACACGCGCACACGCACACACGCACACGCGCACACGCACACGCACACGCACACGCACACGCACACACACACACACTTTCATCCGCATCCCAGATGCGTAGTGGCCACACCAGTAGCAGTTAAAGGGGTAGTTCTACTGACTTTGTGTTTATGGTTGCTAAGCGCTACTATAGAGAAAAGCTGAACGTGCGAGAAACGCCTACAGCTGTTGTAGGTAGTCAGCTATACTACAACATGTATTCATTTCTCATAGTTAATAATGTCCATAGACATGGCCGTTGGTTACTTTGTACAAGCAGGAGTTCACCAAAATGGCAAAAGAAAACAAAGAGAAATAAATCAATGAAATATGTGTAAAAACACACACCAGGCTCCACACACAAGCAGCCCCGATTGAAAATCGCCCTCATGGAAAAAATCAAGTCAATCCAACCTAAGCCAGAGATGATGGTGGCTCTGTCCCTTAAGAAAGGAGGGAGGAAAAACAAAGTCGGTCAACAATCAACAAAAGCCTCCTTTCTCTCCTCCCCTCCGTAAAGTGAGAGAGAGAGAGAGAGAGAGAGAGAGAGAGAGAGAGAGAGAGAGAGAGAGAGAGAGAGCGAGAGCGAGAGAGACTCTCCACCGCCTACGGTCTGCTCCACATTATGCTTCTCATGTAAACCTTAATGGTGATTAAGCTAACCGTGCGCGAGTGAGTACATTTGGGCCAAGACCATGCGCACACCCTAAACACACACACACACACACACACACACACACACACACACACACATACACACATTCACCCCTCCTGTGGCCCGCAAACATAAATGCCTCAAGAGGAAATCAATAAGAGTCTCCAACAACTGTGGACCGAAAGCTACCTTGCACCCCCCCCCCCCCCCCCATAGTGGAGCTTACCTTTATATGGGACAATCAAATTGTTACCACATGCCATCTCCTGCTATGGCAGCACACACACACACACACACACACACACACACACACCGTGTATATTAAAGTGTTGGCTCTATAAAATACAGCGGCTCTATAGTCCCGCCCCCCACCCCACACACCCCCCCCAGGTTGCTACAGAGACCGCTGGGGAAAAGGTGTTGCACATGTTGACTTTAAGACACCTTAGAGCAGGCAGGTAACACTGACAAACACACACACACACACACACACACACGCAATGGCATGCACGTACACACACACACACACACACACACACCCACACACACACCTCGTTAACGTTCATACTCGGGCTTTCTCATAAAAAAATCTGTTTCTCCAAACCTCACACGAGAGCGAGATAAAATGGAAGGTGAGGCGAGGTCGTTTGGATCCCATGTTCAGAACACACACACGGCTGCCAAAACCGGCAGAAAAATACCTTTATTTATTCATTCCGGCTGTCAGCAATAACAAAAAAACGCCAACCGCACTGTGTGTGTGTGTGTGTGTGTGTGTGTGTGTGTGTGTGTGTGTGTGTGTGTGTGTGTGTTCTTGTTCTGCCTCGGAGGACCAACAGCGTTTTCAGACACTTGACAAGGTTAGGCTGTCAATGAAAGTGGACTGCAGCTACCAGCATGAGGAACTGAACACATGAGTCAGCGTGTGTTTGTGTATGTTTGGTGTGGTCTGAGAGAGAGAGAGAGAGAGAGAGAGAGAGAGAGAGAGAGAGAGAGAGAGAGAGAGAGAGAGGGGAGAGAGGAGAGAGAGAGAGAGAGAGAGAGAGAGAGAGAGAGAGAGAGAGAGAGAGAGAGAGAGAGAGAGAGAGAGAGAGAGAGAGAGAGAGAGAGAGAGAGAGAGAGGGAGAGAGAGAGAAAGAGAGAGCAGAGAGAGAGAGAGGGAGAGAGAGAGAGAGAGAAAGAGAGGGAAAGAGAGGGAGAGAGAGAGAAAGAAAGGGAAAGAGAGAGAGAGACAGCGTGTATGGCATCAAGATAAACCGAGAAAAAAGTCAGAGAGGGGAATATTACATTTGAATGAACTGGACAGGTGCAGACAGCACGTTGCTTATATTCACAGTATCTAATTAACCTTGTGAGTTGTAAATCTATAAGAGCCAGAAGCACTGAAAATCTCTCTCTCTCTCTCTCCCTCCCTCCTCCCTCTCTCTCTCTCTCTCTCTCTCCCTCCCTCCTCCCTCTCCCTCTCTCGGCACTGACTCTGTGGGCAGAGAGCTCACCGGGTTTCTGTAGCTCTTTCTAGCGTGTGTTTATCTAAATATGTCTTCTGGCCTCGATCTCCTTGAAGTCTGGGCCGCGGAAAAAATGGCTGAGCGCAGCCCTATTCAGCGGGCGGGCTTTTCAACGCCCTCAAAACAATCGAGAGACACCGTGAGGGCCTCGCGGCGCAGCTCCGTGCCAGAGCCCATGCAGGGCCTCGCGGCGCAGCTCCGTGCCAGAGCCCATGCAGGGCCCCGCGACGCAGCTCCGTGCCAGAGCCCATGGGCTCCGATGGTTTTTGCCTTTGGGACGCGTTGAATTATTAGGAACCTCTACGAAGGGATGGGGGTGGAAGGGGTGTGTGTGTGTGTGGGGGGGGGGGGGTGTGTGGTTTGGTAGGAGCTTAGCCACACGCACACACACAGACACACACACACAAAGCCAGTTGTCAGAGATTCTCAGGGAAACGATGGTAATTTTCTTCTACGTTCTGTCTAACTTTGTAAGAAAAAAAGAAAGACTGAAAAGTCAAACTCAGCTTTCAGCAAGCGGCTTTCCCAGCCAACTTGTCCACTGTGAAAGAGAGTGCAGGAACCTAACTAGGGTTTATGGAGAGGTGGGGAGAGAGAGAGAGAGAGAGAGAGAGAGAGAGAGAGAGAGAGAGAGAGAGAGAGAGAGAGAGAGAGAAAATAAAGATAAAGAGGAGAGAGTTAGAAGTGAAGAGTTAGAACATTCTAACGTGCTGTTAGAAACTTCCTGTAACGTCTTACTGGGAACCGTTGTGTCTAGCGTGTGGGGGACAGACCCCTGGGGACTAGTGTCTCTGCTGCACGGGACAGGGCGCTCCCCTACCTCCGTCTGCAGCAGGACTGCTCCATTATTCCATCGGTCTCTCCCTGACTCTCTCTCCCCGTCTCTGCTCTCCCTGTCTGTGCCTTTCTCTGTCTCTCTGTCTTTGTTTTCCTCTCTCCCTCCCTCCCTCTCCCTTCGCTCTCTCTCTCTCTCTTTCTCTCTCTCCTTTTCTCTCTCGCCTCACATCTCTGTCTCTCTCTGTGTTTGTTTTCCTCTCCGTCTGTCTATCTCTGTCTTTCTCTCTGTATCTTTCTTCCACTCTCTCTATCTGTCTGTTTGCCTCTTACTAATTAATGCAATGTCGACCTCTGGGTGACCCAAGGTGTCTGACAGGATGTGTGTGTGTGTGTGTGTGTGTGTCTTTGTGTCCGTGTGTATGTGTGTGTGTGTGTGTGTGTGTGTGCGCGTGTGTGTGTGTGTGCTTACGTGTCTGTGTGTGTGTGTAGGTTTGTCTACGCTTGTGTGTCTGTGTGTTTGTGTGTGTGTATGTGCGTGTGTAGGTGTGTCTAGGCTTGTGTCTGTGTGTGTGTGTGTGTGTGTCTGTGTGTGTGTGTGTTGAAGCAGTAGGATAAGCTGGCAGCGACGGCCCGAATAACCTTGTCAGGTGCATGAACTGCTGCGTCTGCACTGTGTCTCCTCTCCTCTCCTCTCCTCTCCTCTCCCTCCTCTCCCTCCTCTCCTCTCCCTCACTCCATGGGTTTGTAATACTACAGTATGTCTCTGCTGGGTCAGATCCTGGGATCTCTGTTCCAGTCGGCATGCTGTACCATAACCAGAAGTGACAAGTGAGAAAGGGTCTGAACTCCACAACACACCGGCCGCCATCTCTCTCCATCTCTCTCCATCTCTCTCTCCACTCTCTGTCACCGTCACTTTCCTCCCCTCTCATTCTTGCGTCACCTCTCTCTCTCTCTCTCTCTCTCTCTCTCTCTCTCTCTCTCTCTCTCTCTCTCTCTCTCTCTCTCTCTCTCTCTCTCTCTCTCTCTCTCTCTCTCTCTCTCTCTCTCTCTCTCTCTCTCTCT
>JAPMUY010007885.1:45000-60891 GCA_026901105.3 Galaxias olidus | reverse complement strand
AGGTGACAGGTCCAATCTGACTGCTATTGGCTGCCTTTTCTTGTGTCTGTCCTTTGATTGGAGCAGCCCTTGGGAACCAACGTGACATGCCGCATAATGGCCACCGTTTTATCAGCATCTAACAGCAGTTTACTAACTCCTGGCTTCACGGTTGATACAAAACAATCCTGGCAGCAGCAAACGATTACTGATGAACTGTGTGTGGAAAGGTTAGAGAGAAAGTGAGAGAGTGAGAGAGTGTGTGTGTGAGAGAGAGAGAGAGGGGGGGGGGGGGTTAGGTATACAGTATAAGAAACGTTATGGTAGCAGGGTGAAAGAAAAGAGAGAGATAAGGAATAAGGAAAAAAATATATATATACATAGACTGTGTGTATATATATATATATATATATATATATATATATATATATATATATATATATATATATATATATATATATATATATATATATATATATATATATATATATATATATATATAGATAGATAGATATATAGATAGATAGAGAGAAAGAGAGAGAGAGAGAGAGAGAGAGAGAGAGAAAGAGAGAGGAGAGAGAGAGAGTCAGCGAGAACAGGGCACCAAGTCCAAACGAAAACTGTGTGCACATCACCCAGAGTTCTAGAGCCAGGCAGGCAGCCATGTTGTCATTTCTCCAAGGCCCCTCTCTGCTCCTACCGCAGCGCCGAGGCCAAGAGGCACATCAAATAGCTCCTTGACAGACCACTTTAGGGGAGCGAAGTTCACTGCTCCTCTTTGAAGCTTCTCTCAGAGAGCGAGAGGGAGGGAGGGAGAGAGAGAGGGAGAGAGAGAGGGAGGAGGGGGAGAGAGGGAGGGAGGGGAAGAGGTTGAGCAGGTAGACTGTATAGAGGGCTCACGCGGAGACGCTAGGGTAGCTATGGGAACATCCCAAATACAGGCAGGAGGAGGCAGGGATTAATACATATAGCAATTGGATTACATGGGGGTGACAGTTTCGGTTCATCAGCTACATGAGATGGAGTATTGATAAATAAAAAACAGTTTGACTTGACTTTGAGTATGAGGACTCATGAAGACCTACACAGATAAATAGGTGGCTTTTCTGTCACTGTAAGCGGATGTATCGTCAAGATGCCTTAACTGTATAGTTATTACAAAACCTTCAGTTTTTTCCCCCGCAACAGTGGTTTACTGATGAACGTGAGTAAAACAAACAAACAAAGAGGTCGAATTACATTTTAACATCATGACCAATGCACCGACTATTGAAATGTTTGCAGAGAGGGTGCATGAAGCGTTGAAGCATGAAGTGTCCATTCTTGTTCTCTGTACCATTGTTCACAAGGTATCTAACATATGCATGGTGTGTGCAAACAATGTATACACATGAATACACATACAACAGTTAAACTCAGACGCTTAAAGATATCCCGTCAATAATACATTGGTAGGGATTGTTTACTGTGAAATGCTTTTGAAGCACAGACACATTAATATTCATCAGATTCTATCAGCATGTCCTGTAATCCGTAATCTGAAAAGACATAGGGACATGGATTAAGAGGAGAGCCTTTTCTCTAAGTAGAGATTGTAATTGTTTTCTCCCAGTTTAATGTACTGTGTGTGTGTGTGTGTGTGTGTGTGTGTGTGTGAGAGAGAGAGAGAGAGAGAGAGAGAGAGAGAGAGAGAGAGAGAGAGAGAGAGAGAGAGAGAGAGAGAGAGAGAGAGAGAGAGAGAGAGAGAGAGAAAGTGGTGGGTTAGGGACCACAGAGGATCAACGAGAAAGCATCTTCCCACATCAGACCCAGACATAGCTGTCGTCATAGTTCATGCACAGACACAGTCACACACACACACACACACACACACACACACTCACACACACACACACACACACACACACACACACACACACACACACACACACACAATACTGACTGGGACTACCATAACACATGAAGAAACTCCTACAGGAAATATCAACTAAATTAAAGCCAGAACTCCACATAGAACTCGGTGAAAATACAAATCCAGTATTGACAATAGCTCAGCACAGAAATATCCTTCGGCCTTGTGAGACCAGGTGGAAGATTGCACTCAGCTTCCCTGCTCCCATAGGACAATTCTTTTAAGATGTATCCTTAACGGACAGCATCGCGTTTCCAACCAACTGTAAGGATCCAGTCCCTGATAGGACCCCAAATGGAGTGGACAAGCAGACCCAATCCTGCTGGCTTCATTCAAAGTCACGGCCTTCTAACAGCCACCAGCCAATCAACCTGTAGAAGTTCTTCTTCCCACAGAAAGATGTTTGGCGTATGACTATTGTTTCAACCTCCCCTTCGTGGTGGTAAGGCTAGGAGTATGGAGGGGAGCGCCACAGCCCGTGTTCGTAATAGTGGGATGTTTAGTGAAGGAGGGAATGTCCAAATGTATAGTGATAGTGAATGTATGTATAGTATGTATAGTGAAGAAAACCCCAGGTGGGGGTGTATTTATTGTAACAAAGTGCAAACCGTGAACAGTACAAATAACCTGGAGAAGAGCAGCACGAGCAGATTGTCAAATCAAAGAAACAAAACCACAGGCCCTAACTTAACTTTTCCTAAACTGCCTACAACACGCTACAACTGCAAATAAACTGAATACTACAACAAAAAGGGTGACAACTCCTCGCTCCTAAACTAGTGTGTACAGACAGCAAGTTGCCTACGTGAGGGATCTGGCAGGATCACAAGGGGGAAAAGAGGTAATGAACAAAATAAACACTGTATAGTATGCAGGGCCAACTTAGGGTTAGGCGAAAACCAAACAGAAAACTATATGTAACACAGGGACAATCAAATAACAAAATGGGGGAGAAAGTAACAAACAGAATAACCTTAACTAACGAGAGCGAGTAACTAACGAATTAATGAACCAACAAACACAGACTACAGACAGGAATGACTGAATATCTCCCTCTACCGGAGACTACCGGCGGGAAGGTTTTTGAATAAGACGGACCGTTCCATGATTGGTCCGTCCACGGGTGACAGTTGATGGATGATTGATGATGAGGGGGAGGGAACCAACGGAAAGTGGGCGGCAGATCTAAATGCAGTGAATAGCGAAGGGGGAAAACAGAAGGTAAGACAAGAAAGCACACAAACACAATACAAAAAATATGGACACCAAATATTTGTGGACGTAACACTATTGCAAGGACACTTATGTAGCTGGTAAGAATGACTGATAATCTCTGTGGAATTTGCGGTGGAAAAAAAAAGTTCTATGCTTTCATACTTTTAAGATAACACATGGGATTTCTAAGTGTCTTTCTAGTAACTCAAGGACACTCTACAACGGGCACACGTTGGAGGTAAACTAAGGAAAACGTGTGGGCTTTAAGAAAGGAATTTAAAGATGTTCATGGAGTCAGAGTTCCGGATATATTGGGAAAGGGAGTTCCAGAGAAGCGGGGCAGCAGTGCCACATGTAATATTGTATGTACGGATGGAAAACTCCCGGAACGTTTATAGCAGCGATTAGATCTAGACTAAAGGACAATTCCATTGTAAAGTGCATCTACTTAGAATGATTGATGTTTCCCCAGCATGTGGTCTCCTCCATTTTAATTATAGACTCTGAGATGAACTGTGACGCTACAGTTTTTACAGATCTTTGGCAACAGCATATCTATCTATCAACAATGACAAATCCTCACACACATTTTATATCCCCTTTCATGTCAGCATCGGTAAATAAACAAACGATGAACATGGGATTTACTTTCTTCATCTTCTTTTCAAATCCCTTTGCGTGTCATAATACTCCAAATCTCCTCTGGGATGTTTGTCACGCTAAAGAGCTCTCTTTGTATTGTGTGCCTTAGTGATCCATAGGATTGATCTTACACGGCACAGTTAAAGGAACGTTGATCCGCCTTAAATCATTCTGAGGGCCAGCAAGCAGGCCACAGAAAAGAGGGGATTTCAAGTTACGTAAAATACATATATAATACATAGTAACCTACATAATACAAAAATACAATACAATATTTTTTTCGCGTGAGTGTCTGGAATGATTTACAACTACAGGATGGAAAAGTATGCTGAACAAAAAGGATTTGATGACAGGGGGGTGCATTTTATTTCTGCTCACAGCATCAGTCATGTACAATGAAACCTTGTATAGAATGCATTTGGAATCCTTTTCCGTTAGCTTTCACACATAGGCTACTGAACACAAATGTTATCAAAACACACAAACAACTCTACAAATTGATAGGTAAAGCATTCAATGAACAAGATATGCACTTGGAGCTTTTAACTTTCCAAATCTAGATATTAGATCTGTATGCTCCTAAAATTATTGTCTATGAGAGCATATTTCCATATAGTCTGATTCTGAGTTTATTTCCGCGAAACCTTCCCTTCCATCCCCCGCTGAGGGAAATTAAACTTTGTTTCTGGTCATTTTAACGCTGCCAAGAAAGCACCTCCAAAGTTCACAACTAACCAGGCCGTTAGGGTTTCACACACTAGAAAACGTGACTGTAGTTGCAGGAACAGCAGCAGCAGAAGAAGATGCGTATTCTGGACAAACTAGCTATTAGAACTGTTATGGTAGCTTAGGAGTTACCAGTTTCAGGTCATACTTTGTTGGCAGTCCGCTACCTATTAAAATCCATTATCCGATACAACATCTTGAGAATAGACGTGTGCTGTTTTGGATTAACAACGCTTTTTAATTTCTAAGATTAGCTCAGAAATTAGCCGCTGATTGGTTTGAGCGGTCGGTCGGCGGAAAGATAAAAGCTACTATCAGTCAGCACAGCCAGACAGGACACAGGAAAAACTCTCTCTCTCTCTCTCTCTCTCTCTCTCTCTCTCTCTCTCTCTCTCTCTCTCTCTCTCTCTCTCTCTCTCTCGGGAAAAAGCAAAATTACAGTGCAACGGTAAACCAAAAATGGTAATGTAAGGGATGGGGTGGATGGTGTTGTTTGCCAACACTGTATGCACTGACATTGGCCAGCTCCTGTTCTTGGGTGGACAGACGTTGTCTTTCACCCTCAGGAGGTTGTCTGGCAGTTCTGTAGAAAATGTAAGAATATGTTGTATTGTATTGGATAGGTTATTTTTTACATACTGTACTGTCATACTGTCCACAGTACTGTACCATCAAAAATGTATTTCACAGGACTATACCTATTTTTTTTGGTTCACCTACTATTCTAAGACTGCATAGTATTCTACTGTGATGCAGAATGATGTGCAACAATTACAGGTACAGTCTAGTGCAGAAAATGTACTGTAAGACATACCTGTTCTCCGGTCTAAAGGTCCGTATTACGTATGGAGCCTACCGTGAAGCAACTCAGGTTGGGCTGGTCTCTCTGCCCAGCCTCCCTCATTGTCAGGCCACGATGTACAGAAGCCCTGTGATTGACTGGCGACCTGTCCAGGGTGTACCCCGCCTTTCGCCCCATGTCAGCTGGGATAGGCTCCAGCCTCTCCCCCCCCCCTCCCCCCACGACCCTGCAAAGGATAAGTGGATGGATGGAGTATTATCCTGGATTGTCCACCACTGTCAGCTGTCTGCCAGCTACTTCCTCCCTGAGGACGCTGTTCTACTGTCAATGTTAAAAACATCTTTCCCCAGAATGGTGTTTCCGGCTGAGCTCTTCGCTGACCACCGCTCTCCCAGAAGAACAACCCTGAGATCAGTCTGACCATGTTGATCACCTGCAAGTAATAATAATGTCAGGGTAACACTTCATAGTAACTTAAAAAATATAGACTTCACATTAATAAGCAGTTATTGGATCATCAATAATACTTGAATCGTATTAGTAAATGTGTGATAATTATCTATAAAACATTTATAAAAGATTAATAACTGTTATTTTGTTTCGTTTTTTGAATTGAGAACTTTGCACTGACATGAAGTGCACATTCTTGGTTCATTCTGCAGGTTTTTTCCTGTTACTCTGCATTGGTTATTTGGATAATCAGATGATAATGATCAACTTCCAATTTATAATTGACTAATGCCTAAATACAGTAACCCATCTTTAGAAATACTTTCTAAATCATTATCCCACATTTATTAATTCGATGTAAATAATAAATTAATTAATTGCCAACTATTGTAGTTTTCACAGTATCTGATCTATAGTGATAGTAGAGTCTAGCTCACCAGATTTAACGTTGTAACCACATGCCATAGTCAGATATTCTAGTTGAGGTTTAGACAGGATTCTGAGTTCAGGACGCTGGGGTGCCCTCTAGTGGAGATTAAGAGGATTCTGAGTTCAGGATGCTGGGGTGCCCTCTAGTGGAGATTAAGAGGATTCTGAGTTCTGGATGCTGGGCGCCCTCTAGTGGAGACCCACAGACCTACAGTAACTAGTGGATGGAGAGCAGACAGGCAGTAGTCACCCATAAAGACACCAAGGTGGGCTGGATGGCTTGAAGTCTGTCAGATTAGGAGTGGAAGACACAATAGAAAAGTGAAAGGCACAACTTGGCTCTTTTAGTACATAAACTTTTTTACTAACGTGCTTACTGAGGCAAAGAAATAAGGAAATGGTAACCCATTGTAAACTACAATAATAAGGATAACATCTCCAAAGCCAATGTGCTACTATGTTCAGACTAAGTTTTGTAAATTGTCAACTCTGAGTTGGCTGACAATACAAGTATAAGAGGTTTTGTATCATAGTATGTTGGGCATTTAAATGTACAATCTGCCAGTGTTAAAACAAACAAACCATACAACTTACCCTGACTTTATGGAGATTTATATTCCAAATATATTCATATTCCAAATAGAATTGTCCAAAACAACAAATTCAATATTTGTCCTTCACGGAAGAGACAACTCTCCCAGTCATGAAACTGATAGAACAGTTTAGACAACGATGTACTCTACAGAGTAACTGTCACACCCCTCACATGCTGTGCACTATGTTTTCCCCCCCTTTCTGAGTTAATATACAGTAGCAGTCACTAGAATTGGAAAGTGTGTTCAAACCTTTGACTGGTACAGTATTACAGTCTGAATGTTGAATTAAGGCTAACAAAGTTTACCCAACTTGATGCACCTTGTCTATCTACCATAACAGTTGTGTCTTCAGAATACACACATGGCTTTTATAGCTGACCTTTACTGTATAAATCAATGACACTAACAAATACATTTAGTCATTTCCATTATCTTATTGTCTGACCTCTATTTGTTTATTTGTATTCTGATACCACCGCATTCAATATCACTGAATGTATAGGCATAGTATATAAGGACAGAAAATAAATTACGTGTGTTATGTCTTTGTAATCTATGGTGTAGCCTACGTACTTAAGTGGCCAGACCACTAATTTAGTATATTAATAGAGATTCATTGAATCTGGACACGTGTCCACAAACCACAAACAAAGACAATTGTAACTAAACAAATAAATGTACTTCAACGGCAAAATCTTGTATTTTGTTTTATTAAATTGTTAAAGCTGCTTGATAGCCTTGAAGAAGTCATCGCGGAATGCTGAAGCAAGCATAAACAAGTCCAGAGTTATACAATACTCTGTGTCAACAACCCAAGAATGGTGCTTGAATTAAATTCACTTTACTCCGAGCAAGTTAACAATTCGTCCAAAACAGTAGCAGCAAACAGGAGGCCAGAGAAGGATGAATGTCTTACTGTAATACAGTAAATCTTTCAGACATTAAAAAGGTATAAGGTGCTGATTCTGTCAGGGTTCACACTTAGTTCTGAGTTATTTTTTACAGGTTTTGTGTTCATGCCATATTTCTAACATTTCCTGTCATTTCAGAGCTGGCCTCTCAGTTCAATCAACTCATTCCTTCCATCTGGTTTTCCCTGCCCAGCTCCACACCTGCAACTCACTCATCATTAGCTCTCTGTAAATATATACCAGATTATATGCATATATACCAGTCCTTTTGCCTTGGTCCTTTGCCAGATTGTCTTGTGTGTTTAGCCAAGCTTGCCAGCGTTTTGTTTCCTGCACCTGCCTGTGTTATACTTTGTTTTTGTGCCTTTCAAGTATCAGATTATCTGCCTGCCCCTTCTTGGATTTGTTTGCTGTTGGACTGACTCACTGGTTTGAACTTCTGCCTGTAAAGATTGAGTAAAGAAGACTTTCCCATAAAACCTTTGCCTGCCTTGTTGTCGTGACTTGGGTTTCTAGTCTGTTAACCCCAGGGAGTGTAACACATTCAAACAAATGATTAACAAACCACAAACCACAATCAAGCCGGTGCACGTTGAGGTAAATATACGCCACAATTACAATTGAAATGGTATGCATCTCTAAGTCCTTGGTACATATACAGTATGCAAAAACCATCCAATATCAAACCAATATAATTTATTACATTAACGTTATCCCAATCATTTATACCGCTTTTCCTTTGCAGGGGGGTGCTGGAGCCTATCCCAGCTGACACAGGGCGAGAGGCGGGGTACACCCTGGACAGTTCGCCAGTCAATCACAGGGCTGACACATAGGGACAGACAACCACTCACATTCACATTCAAATTCACACCCATGGACAATTTTAGAGTCACCAATTAACCTGCATGTTAATGGACTGTGGCAGGAAGCCGGAGCACCCGGAGAGAACCCATGCAGACACGGAGAGAACATGCAAACTCCACACAGAAAGGCCCCAGCCCGCGGGCAGATTCAAACTCGGAACCTGTGAAGCGACAGTGCTAACCACTGTACTGCCATGCCCCCCTATAAGGTTTATATAAGGTTAGAAACAGAACTCAAATCATTAAAATGTAAACTTTTAAACAAATAACATTAAACTTTTTAAAAACTGTGTATCGCAGTAAAGTGTGCCGTGTGCTCATGAGTCTGAGGGATGTGTTCATCGTCAGAATTTCTGTTTCCTAGATTTCTTTGATGCAAAGTTATCAGTGGGTACATGTCTTCTTCTTCTTCTTCTTCTTCTTCCTCTATGTTGCATTACTGCATGGTGTTATTATATATACTAATATAGTACATAGTATATTATATATACTAATATATATAGACATGTATATATATATATATATATATATATATATATATATATATACATATATATATATATATATATATATATATATATATATACACTTAGTCTGTCTGCCACGGTTTGCCATCTTCGTTTTATTCTCTAATCGCCCCACGGGGCCCCCTAGTGGTTAGGGGGCCAATTGCAGATAGGCAAAAACGGCCCTTGCTGCAGACTCTCTACCTGCACAGGCAGGTGTCAAAAGGACTTTTAAGATCCTTGGACATTGCTGTAACATTCTAGAATAAGCTAGATATAGATTTTTTATGTTAGTAAACACAAAATATGAATTACTTGTTTATCTTTTTCTGTATTGCTTGAAGCAGTTGCAGTATGATGTCATTTTTCAACTTGCATAACAAGACAAGTAGAGTTTCTGGGGACAATGGCATTGATCCTTTCCAATTTATGGAGTCTAGTCACATCACAAGATGTCCGTTAGTTTTATTTATGTATACAAATGTATGACAAATCCTAACGTGCTTAGACCATATTTCATCATTTTAACCTGCACCAATTTTTTTTTTCATATTTCATAACATTATTTAAATATGGCGTTAATTTAGTGATTTAGCTCTTTTTTCAGTTTCTTATGTTAGGTTTTATCCTTTGGATACTATTCAAGTGTGTGCCCAACCATATTAACTCCATGACATTTTAATGAGTTCATAATGAATATAGGCATAGCTGTACATGTTTCATACAGTAATAAGTGAATACTTACTGTGGCGTTACATTGCCCGCATCAATTGAATGTGTAATTGATGTCTTGGTAGTAAGGATCTTTAAAAAAGGGTGTTTCCCGCGTTGTTGAAAAGACAAATGTTTTGCGTACATAGTTAACGCAGTACATAGAGCAAAAGACCCTCAGTAGTCCACGGCCACAGACCGTCATAGCCTGACTGTTTTGAGCAGTTACGTCATTTCCGAAACGGGAGGAGAGAGAAATGACAGCTGCCTCGCCGTACCGTCAACAAAAACAACAGAAACAAAAATAGAAAGAACGGGCCACTGATAGGTGAGTAACGTCAGATACATAAAGTATGAGGCCTGCAGCAGTTTGTTATATTTAGTGGTTCTATTTGTTATGATATTTCTAAAGAATCTAGCTTGAAAAACCAGCGCAGTCATTCGTGTTTGAATCAAGATTGTTGTCGTGTCGCTCTTGGGGTCATTTGGTGCTGATGATAATGAGTCTGGACGCAAATAGTCACTCGTCAACATCAGTACGAACAGCAACGCCAGCCAGCTGGGATACTAACTGTAGATTTGCCAATATTAAAATATAAATAGGCTTACGTCTTCGATCAGCATGCAGATTTGTGTTGAGACTGAGACGGCATGAATCTTTGGCACTCAACATTAGCATAGATAACGTTGAACTGTATCCTTGGGTGTTTTGTTGACATCTTTGGGTAGCATGACATAGCTGAAGCGGATGATGGTTAAAGTTTAACTGTCTGCAGGATATTTCAAAAATAAGCCTGCATATTAACAAAAATATAAATAACTAAAGTTAAACGAGTCCTATACACGCACGCACGCACGCACGCACGCATACACACACACACACACACACACACACACACACTTATATTTAGCTTAGTAACTGAAAAACAATCATGCACCGGCTGCCTCCTGCCATTAGGTAAACCTTGGCTAGGCCATAGCCTTTTATATTGTGAACGTCATTCTTATTGCCAACAGCTCAGCAGCTCAGCAACTGAAAATATTAATGCATATAAATCTTTCTTCTTGTCATCTGTTCTTCCCCAGTCTTATCCTCAGTAATTCATAGCAGAATATCACACAGTTGCCCAATGTCTGTCAAACATTGTGTGAAATTTTCCATGCTGTCATCACCCTTATCACTCAATATCTACATGCAATAGCCCAGAGTCTGTATGACTGACTCATAGTGCATCTACCCTGTCTACTTTGCTCTCTTATACTTCCTCTATGTCCAGCCCCCTGGCCCCTCCCCCTTCCTGTGGCCTCGAGACCAAACTGCTCACTGACAGAGAGAGAGAGAGAGAGAGAGAGAGAGAGAGAGAGAGAAAGAAAGACCTCTGCCAATGGGAGGAAATGACAAAGAGTTTTACTATTGGAGGAGAGACCACAGGCAACCCTGCTGATTGGAAGAGAGGAGAAACCCGGCCTTGCAATTGGAAGAAAGACAACAGTCCAAACTGCCTCCTTCAGACCAGCCTATTGTAGAGGAGGGATCCTCCTATTAGACTAGAGGATAACAGCCCGATTGGGGGAGAAGAGAGAACACTCCTATTGGGTCAGAGTCTTCAGATCAGCCAATCTGGAGTAAGACGAACACACTTCCTCTATTGTCTTAATATATGATGATGTAGCTTTAACTGCAGCAAAATGTTAATGAGAACTATTCGCATCAAGTATGATAAAACGTTTTTTTTTGTGTGTGTGAGAGTGCGTTCAATGAATTCCAATGGTTAACTTCCTGCTTCCTGCTGTGTTCGCCTACTACAGGTCCTCGGTGCAGAAACGCAAGAGGACGGTGAGCAGTGGGAGTGTGCAGGTGGAAAGGGGCGTGGCTGCAGGTAAGACAACTGGTTCTGCGTTCAGCGCCGACAAACCATAGCAAAGCGTTTATTTAGACGGAAACGGTGGCGCGTTGAACACCCTGTTGTCTTATGCAACCGTGTCAACTATTCAATTCATACTACAAACATGTCTTCTAATATCTTCAATTGTTTCATATAACACACTGCATAAGCTGCATTTATAAACAACTCTAGTAGGATCCATTGTACGCACTGCATTTTTAATTCTGCGGCCTTTAAAATCAGGTCGCTGCTGTCTGGGTAACACCTCTGACACACCCACCAAACGAGAGAAAACATCTCTCAAAGGCCGTTGCACCCCATTCAACCAGGAAACCGTAGCAAAACAGTGCACACCGTTTTGAGATTGAACGTCCCCCAGGTTATTTATTCGCTTTTAGAATTGAAATTCTGAAGCGGTTTCAGAATCACACTAACAAGGGTCAATGGCATTAGTGTTTGACATCTTTATACTCCCACAACCAACCACAGCATATCGACGGACACCAATTTTCCGCAAAGAGACTTTGAATGCAAAGAGGAGTGTGTCCCTGATAGCTATTAGTTGATTGGAACTATTTCCCCAAACTTTTAATGGTTTCCCAAACATGCAGCGTTGTTATTTAAACATTAATGGAAGGTCTACCTTAAGAGCATATTTGACAAAGTAATTTTGCTGACGACATTTTGTGGACGTTATGTAAACACTATACCATCCTTTTGTCTAATGCAGAACTACATATGCTTCTTGTAAACTGTTGTGGCTCTGAGGAAATATGGGGTATCATCACATGAAACTACTAGATTATAGTTCAGTATAGTGCTTTTAGACTGTCCGATTTAAATAAATCAACAGGTTATAAGTAAAGTCTTGTCTTGTGATTTGGGGTGTTTGTTTAAAATTACCTATCTGAATAGTGTGAGCGTTCTTTAAGCCACGTGTTGCCTCTGTGTTACACTGATAAGGACTTGAGAACAGACTCTTCCTTTCTGCGTCATCATTATCAGCTGGCCAGAATCCACAGGGGCTCACCCTGTGTCTTAGGGACGTCATCTATCACACAGAGACTCACCATTATGGCGGTCATGGTATGCTATAGCTAGCGGCAGAGAGACTAACCACTATGATGGCTATGCTATGCTATGGCTAGCAGCAGAGAGACTAACCACTGTGACGGTTATGCTATGCTACGGCTAGCAGCAGAGAGACTAACCACTATGACGGCTATGCTATGATATGGCTAGCAGCAGAGAGACTGTGACAGTAATGCCATGCTATGGCTAGCGGCAGAGAGACTCACCACTATGACTCTTCTGGCTCTTTAACGGCTGTGTGCCAGCCCAGGGGGAGGAGAATCCTGAGGAGCTTGAAATGGAGGCGGCTGGAGGCAAGGAGGACGAGGACGATGAGGAAGGACGCTCCTTCATGCAGGTGATCAGTGAGAAGTACAGCCCAGAGAACTTTCCCTATCGCCGTGGACCGGGAATGGGAGTGGTGGTGACCACCGTACCACAGGGATCCCCCATGAAAGGTGAGATGTACAGTAGACTCAAGAACATGCAACAGGAAGTGGATGGACTGAGTAGGACATTTATAGATTTAACGTTGAACACTAAATATGGAAAGTGTCCTGGTATAATGAATTATTCCTTTGTACATTATTCTTCTCTGGGAACTCACAGCAATGTTATGGAAGGTTACAGACACACTTCAGATTGCAATTATTTATTATTCAATTCAATGTTTTATGTTTTATATCGAGTATTTTATTCTCCTCTCTTCCATCACATGTTTTCTTCCCCCCTCTCTCTCTCTCTCTCTCTCTCTCTCTCTCTCTCTCTCTCTCTCTCTCTCTCTCTCTCTCTCTCTCTCTCTCTCGCGTCTGTCTTCCCATGTGTCTCCGTCTCCTATAGACCGTCTAAACCTGCCCAGTGTGCTGGTGTTGAATGGCTGTGGGATGAGCAGGGCAGGGGAGCAGGGGGAGATAGCGGCCTTCTGCGCCCACGTCATGGAACTAGATCTGTCTCATAACAAACTGCAGGACTGGCACGAGGTACACACACACACACACACACACACACACACACACACACACACACACGCTGAGAGAAAGACACCCACACAGACGCGCACCCAAGTTCTATTTACCTTGCATGTATTGACACAGCATAAGTATTTTCTTCTCATATCAGATTATATTCACCATCAAATATATACCGTAAATGTGTTATAATTATGTAATTTAAACAGAGCATGGATAGTATTCATTTGTCTGAAATTATGAAGTAAAGATGTCAATTTTGTAGTGAAACTTTTGGTCTGACATACATTGTAGATCCCACGCTGGATGTTTCTCTCTGTTGTCAGATCAGTAAGATAGTCTCCAACATCCCCAACCTGTACTTCCTGAACCTGAGCTCCAACCCGTTGGCAGAGAGTGTTCTGGAGCAGAGCTGTGCTCGGGCCTTCGTCTGCGTGCGCCGTCTGGTCCTCAACAACACGCAGGTCTCCTGGGATACTGTGCACGTTCTCACCCGCGAGATGCCCAAGTAAGACAATATAAGATAATAACCACAGAAACCACAGTTAGAAGAAGCTGGTCTATAATAACCACATAGACTACAGTTAGAAGAGGCTGGTCTATAATAACCACATAGACTACAGTTAAGAGAGGCTGTTCTATAATAACCGCAATGACTACAGTTAAGAGAGGCTGGTCTATAATAACCACATAGACTACAGTTAAGAGAGGCTGTTCTATAATAACCACAATGACTACAGTTAGAAGAGGCAGGTCTATAATAACCACAATGACTACAGTTAGAAGAGGCAGGTCTAAAATAACCACATAGACCACAGTTAAGAGAGGCTGTTTTATAATAACCAGAACGACTACAGTTAAGAGAGGTTGTTCTATAATAACCACATAGACAACAGTTATGATAGACTGGTCTATTTTATGATGGATGCCGGTGCTTATATGTTGCTTTTAGTGGTGCCCCCCAGTGTATCTTTTCTCATAGACAGGTGTCTGACCTAGGTTGGCTAATATTTGCTCATTCTATTCTACGTGGTTCTGATCTCTCCTTAGACAGGAACTGTTATTGTGTCTTAACCAGTACACCAGCGTGTCCTGCTGCTCCAGACTATGTTGTTCTGATCTATTTTATCTATCCTACTCCACTCCTCAGACGAGAGTAGCTGTTCCTGTGTCTTAACCAGTACACCAGCGTGTCCTGCTGCTCCAGACAATGTTGTTCTGATCTAGTTGACTCTATTCTATCTACATGGTTCTGATCTAGTTGACTCTATTCTACGTGGTTCTGATCGATCCTCAGACTAGAGGAGCTGTTCCTGTGTCTTAACCAGTACACCAGCGTGTCCTGCTGCTCCAGTGGGCCGTGCCTCACCCTGCGGCTGCTCCACATCACTGATAACAGCCTGCAGGACTGGGACCAGGTCCGCAAGTTTGGACCCATGTTCCCCGAGCTGGACACACTGATCATGGCCAACAACAACCTGGCCTCCGTGGAGGACGAAGGGGAGGTCCTGACACTCCTCTTCCCCAAGCTACGCAGCATCAACCTGAACAACTCAGGTAGAGTAGACACGGGGCGGTGCTTATCAGGGGGAGGGGCTTATCGATCTGAACAACTCAGGAAGAGGAGACCAGGGGCGGGTCTTATCAGGGGGAGGGGCTTATCGATCTGAACAACTCAGGCAGAGGAGACACAGGGCGGGGCTTATCAGGGGGAGGGGCCCATCAACCTGCACAAAAGTAGAGGAGACACAGGGAGGGGCTTATCATTGCGAAGGGCCGCATCGGGGAGGGGCTTATCAGGGGAGGGGCTTATCACTGTGAAGAGCTGATTAATGGGAGGGGGCACTGGGAGGATTTCCTCAGTAAGATGGTCTGGTTGTTATGTCTGAGATATTGACAGTGTGTGTGTGTGTGTGTGTGTGTGTGTGTGTGTGTGTGTGTGTGTGTGTGTGTGTGTGTGTGTGTGTGTGTGTGTGTGTGTGTGTGTGTGTGTGTGTGTGTGTGTGTTATATACCAGGTCTGAACAGTTGGGAGGACATCCAGAGGCTTAATTTCTTTCCTAAACTGGAAGAGGTTCGTCTCCAGGGGATTCCATTACTTCAGACCTACACCAACACTGAGAGACGCAGCCTCATGATCGCACAGTGAGTCTGCCTGTCTGCCTGCCCGCCTGTCTGCCTGTCTGTTTGTCTGTCTGTCTGCCTGCCTACCTGCCTGCCTG
>JAPMUY010007885.1:25000-40000 GCA_026901105.3 Galaxias olidus | reverse complement strand
TTATCAGGTAAAATTATTAATCTTTTGGTTTTGTTTAAAAGTGGTCCAAAGTGTGTTTAGTGAAGTAAAACTTGAATGAATAAGATATATTTGACTGTTCTATGGATTTTGTGATGATGAGCGATTACTTCTACTTGTTTAGGCAGTGTGTTTCCACTTTTAAAGCAGATTAGTGTTTGTCAAAGTGTTTTAATTCAATCTAAAGCTTAAAATAGGCCTACCTTAAACGTTGCTTCTGACTTTTATTCAAATGTGTCGATTCACTTTAATTTAGGCTTACATTTTGATATAAACAAGTTATCGTATGTGTGAAATCTTAAGAGTGGTTTATGGAGTGGATATTGGGCTACTGAATGATTGACACAATGTAGTAGGCATATGCCGTTTTTCTTTTTAAAATCCCTGGTAACTATTGGTGTAAAGATTGACACTTACACATTATAGTTTGAGAGTAAAAAATACAGTCTTCTATTAACTGTGTAGCCGTTTCATTCATTATGGTGACTTGCCCATGATATGTATTGCTGTTTTGATCATAAGTATTTTTAAACGTGCCTATAATGTTTAGATGTGAGCGCCTGGGTTCCGGTCCGAATCCTCCTCATCATCATTGTCAAGTTCATTCAATTCAATTAAATTCAAATTATATAATTATATTAATGCACAGTTTGGACTAGAGGCGATTATTTTCATTCAGGCGCCTTTAATACTGTATCATAGGTATCAAATATCGTCCCAACGAAAGAACGTAGCTGAGTAATGTTTACGTCGTCACCAAGGTGATGTGTGGGAGGCGGTCCCCAGTGACGTTCGAGAAGGGATATCAACCAATCTGCAACGGCATTTTTCTAGTAGACTGACGTCACATTTAAAGAGATAACAACGGTCACCCAAGCGAAAGAAAACTCTGGTCAGGTTGAATTACCGTTATCAGGAAACATTGGTGCCTTATGTTTACTATTTTTTTTACTAGATGTCTAAAGTGAATGTTATACATTGATGTAGGGATTTTGAGAAACAGATGCATCAGCAATAAAGCTACTTTTCGGACGGAATTGCTGCCCGACTGACAGCTCCCGCTTTGGGATGATCTCGAACTGTGTGGGGTGAGTTGACGCAGCCAGAGCTGCTGCAGCATGAATCTAACGTAATGGTAGGCTTTTTGGCTAACGTTTAGGAGCTAGCTGGCCATCTATCTCTGGTTATAGTTTCTAAAATGTGTCAACTTTGTTGAGTTAACGTTGTATTAACGTATATTCAGTGAGGCTCTTGGTTGAACATTTCCCTCCCCCGCTTCCCTCCCCCGTTATCTACTGTGTGTCTAGGGTATTTAGCAAAGCTATCTTCTCCAAGGATACCGCACATTTCACACAAACGTTAAACCATTTATAATATCAAATAATCTTGACTGGAGTGCAATGCATTTCCACTCAGTAAGACTCTCTTTTGGTCATGGAGGAGGACTAACATTACTAGGAAGTTCATTTTGACTGGTATAAACTAATTTATGTAATTATAACACACACTTTACTGACCACACACTACACACAGCCTGTGTTGTGATTTCCCCGTTCATAAGACAACCCTCCGGTTATTATGATGAACTCAAACAATATTACAATATAACTACCAACGACTATGACTTACTATGTTATTATAAGCAATATTGCCCAGCTTTGTACCCATTTTAATTCACTAGTTGGTTTCCAATTAGGGCCTACACTGGTTTACCTTCATATAAGTAACACGTGAACAAGATACATATTTTAGTTTGACAGTGGTGAACTGAAGAAAGAAACCACCTTGATTTTGATTTTTAAAAAAGCGTTCATCAACCTAGAAAACCCAAGTGTTTGTTACGTGGACATAGGGGCCTCTAAAAAGCCCTAAAGCTAGTCCTTTAAGAGCAAATGGGAATGCTGTAGAGTGCTGAGTGACCTGCGGAGGTCATTGGCAACTTCTATATTTACCGGCTGTGTAACTTGATCCCTGGCATTCTGGATGGCTGTGCTCATCCAATCCCTCCCCAGCTCTTCTCTGTCACTCTGGGGCTATGGTCTCTCCAACAGCACCCTGTCTCTCCGCTCCTTCACCTGTCTGCTATCCAGCCTTCTGAACAACAAGAACCGCTCTCACTCCTCAGACTTACCTTTACCTTATCTTACTTATTTTAAAGGTAAAATACTTTTGTGTGTGTGTGTGTGTGTGTGTGTGTGTGAATGGAGATGATAGTTCTAGCTCAGTGATACATAGGCTACTTGCTTAAGTGATTGACGGGTGACCTTTTTTAAGTTAAAAGTTCTGGATGTTTCGAGACTGTTCAGAAACGATTCATAATGAAACGTATGGCTTACTGTTTTATGACCTCCATGTAGGTATGTTCTGTGTGGTTATGCAGATGCTGCTTTATGAAATAACAATGCGTTTATGAAGTGAGATAAGCTTTGTGTGTGTCCAGTTCCTGGTGCTGGACAACTTTTCTGATCCCACTAATGAGGGGCAGAAAGATTGGTCATCCATGTTTTTTAACCATACATAAAACAGGAAGGACTTACTGGCCACAGTCCTGACCACTGACTTTTGCCCTGTGGGTGTATGTGTGCATGTGTGTATGTGTGTTGTACCTGTGTATGTAGTGTGTAGTCTGTCAATGAGTTAGGCACCACAACTCCCCTCTAGTCAACATGAACTGGGATTCTGATGGGTTTCTAACGGTTACCTTCCCATCAGCCTCAAGTGGCTGGATGCTTTGTTTTACTTAAAGCCTTCTTACAAATTCACTGTTCATTATCGCTGGAGAAAGATCTGCTGTCAGAGCTCACTCTCACTCTGATACTATATCATTTATTATGGTGTGAAATATTGGCCTAATTCCAAGGGTCTCATTTATATTTAAAAATGGGAAAGTATTGCTTGGCAACAAGGAAGGTATGAGTTGTTCTGAATCGCTATGTCTGCTCTAAGAGGGATTGGATTGGTCTCTTCTCTCACAGGTCCTTAGACTTAACTGTGTGGCCAATTAGGCGCTGGGTTTAATTGTTACTGTTTTCTTAATGGTGTGTGTATTCTCTCAGACTTAACAAATGTAAAATGTTACTGTTTTCTTAATGGTGTGTCTATTCTCTGACTTAACCAATGTAAAATGTTACTGTTTTCTTAATGGTGTGTGTATTCTCTCAGACTTAACGATTGTAAAATGTTACTGTTTTCTTAATGGTGTGTGCTGTCACGTATTCTCTCAGGTTTAACCAGCCACTGTTTGTTCCTCTGCGTGTGTTTCCTCAGGTGTGACCAGTTTGTGTGTCTGTGAGTGTGATCGTGTGTGTGAGTGTGTGTGTGTGTCTGTGTGTGTGTGTATGTGTGTGTGTGAGAGTGTGTGTGTGAGTGACTCCCTTGGGGAAGCCCCAGCAGGATGAGCGGTCCCAACTCCGTCACTCTCTACAGAGACTGAGAGACACGGATGCACACATAGCAGGTAAGCTTTACAACACACACACACACACACACACACACACACACACACACACACACACACACTGTTTCCCTCCCTCCTGTTGTGTTTTTCCCAAACACCCTCCTCTTCTGGCTGGCTGGCAGGCTGGCAGGCTGACAGACAGAGTTCAGAGATGGCACTAGCACATGCTCGAAGAATGCAGAGTCCCTGACACTCACACTGGCCAGAACAAGGCTTAAAGGGGAGGCTGCATCATTCCGTAGCCAGCCTTCCCCTTTAAGAACCAAAGGCCGAGCTAGTGGCATCAGCGGCTGGGGATGGATGTCTGTTTGCAATAGTAATGGTGCCTAATAGAGCAGGCGACAGGCTCAATGAATAAGGAAGCACAGCATTAAAGGGCTGACTTCAGGGCAATCATCACTGCTCATCCTGCTCCTTAGGACTCCAGCTGGACGGTTCTGTCCTTATTGGGAGGTACAAAAGACAAAAGTGGCTGTAACCTATCTCTAGGAGTTAGCCGTGGTGTTTTAGAGTGTGTTTTAGAGTGTTCAAGACTGAGAGAGAGAGAGAGAGAGAGAGAGAGAGAGAGAGAGAGAGAGAGAGAGAGAGAGAGAGAGAGAGAGAGAGAGAGAGAGAGACAAGAGAGAAACAGAGGGAGGGAAATACATAGAGAGAGACAAGAGAGAAAGAGAGGGAGAAAAAGACATACAGACAGGAGAGACAGAGAGGAGAGAGAGAAAGAGAGAGGGAAAGACATACAGACAGGAGAGACAGGGGACAGTGGAGGGGAGGGGAGGGGAGGGGAGGTGTGCAGCTAGCTGGCTCTGGTAGTGGGTCTCACCCTGAGGTGTCCAGGGGCCTCAGCAGACACCACTGCCTGTCTCTTATCTGCTCACATTTCAGGCCCAATATAGCTTCTCCTTAAACCAGGACAAACCGGACTAGGCCCGCCGCACGCGCCACTCGGCAGAGAAGCAGCTTGTTATGAAGACTTGTCATGTCTGTTGTTGTAACTGGTTGCCAGGGCTGAGATAGTCGCTAGGCATTCGGTGTGTTCAGAGGTAATGTTCTTGCTTCAGCATATCATCATTAAAGTGATATTTATAGCATAGGATTTTTAATTTTGTCTGATTTCGTCCTGTGTTAGGCTTGTTTTTACTTAACTTAGTTTAGTGTTTTATCTAGGACCATGTAAAGTGTCTTAAAAAGCGTTTTTAAATTAAATTTATTCTTATTATTATTATTATTATTATTATTAGGAAAATGCGTCATACACATGTATCAAAAGTCTAGGTGTGGTACAGAAATATAAGAACTATTGTGGATGATAGTAAGGGATTGGCTTGCTAGTGTGGGAATGTGACTAGCGAACGTGCGTAAAAAGAAGCAAGTTACGACCATATGACCATACTATACTACAAGTTAACAATGCTAACTCATTTTACTCAAGCCAACAAAGGAATTCCTGTTAACAAATGCTTGTCTCATTGATTTAAAACAATGACATTAGGAAGCTCTAGTGGTCACTCAGTTCTTCTAAATGTTCTAGAAAGTTGTCTGTAGCTGCTAATGAATGAATGAGTGTCTGAAGACTTCAGACTCAGAGTACATTCAGAGTACACGGTCAGAGTACACGGTTTGATGTTGATCCTACAAAGTCACCCCCCTTGAGTACCGAACTGAAAGGACTGCCTGCGCCGACACACACACACACACACACACACACACACACACACGCACACACTGTGTGTGTCTCTCTCTCTCCACTGGAGACCTGTTCCCTGTATTGTGATAGCTATGTGACTTCAGAGGAGATCAATGCTGTAGTGTGATAGCTATGTAACTACAGAGGAGATCAGCTACGTGCTGTGATGGCTATGTGACTACAGAGGAGATCAGCTATGTGCTGTGATAGCTATGTGACTACAGAGGAGATCAGCTATGTGCTGTGATAATAATAATAATAATAATAGTAATTCATTGTATTTAGTTTTTAGCACTTTTCTCAAGACTCAAAGGCTAAGCACTTTACACAAATTGGTTGCCAATTAATTACACAGAATGAACAACAGGAGTGGATAATGGATGACCTAACAGAGAGCGGAGCCTGTCAAAATCTTACAGTGCGGTCTACTTAGGTTGTTTTTTTGTGATCTTTGTGAACCATGCTGTTCTGTTCTGTTCTGTTCTGTTCTGTTCAGTTCCATTTGATTCTATTCTGTTCTATTCTAAAGTCCACCAGTCAGCCTCAGCTCTGCCAGCTCTCAGTCCTTCATGTGACGGTTGGTCGGTCTGTATCCAGCAAACAAATGCAGCTTGTTACCGTGGTAGTCATGGAAACCACTGGTTTTAGCGCTGCCTTAGGAGAAAGTGAAAATGCAGAGTAGCCAGGAGGCTTTGTGTGTGTGTGAGCATTGTTTCCATGGAGATAGGTCTCATTAGTTGAGCAGCATACAGTAATCCATCAATTCACCAATCCCCCTCCTGGGGCAGGGCTGTTCTGACACGTTGTTAGTGCCTCCCTTCTGATCGACTAGCCCCGGCTTGTTCCACTAACTCCTGTGCTAGGCCCTAAGCCCCTGTGCCTTTAGCTTGTTCCACTAACTCCTGTGCTAGGCCCTAAGCCCCTGTGCCTTTAGCTTGTTCCACTAAACTCCTGTGCTAGGCCCTAAGCCCCTGTGCCTTTAGCTTGTTCCACTAACTCCTGTGCTAGGCCCTAAGCCCCTCTGCCTTTAGCTTGTTCCACTAACTCCTGTGCTAGGCCCTAAGCCCCTGTGCCTTTAGCTTGTTCCACTAACTCCTGTGCTAGGCCCTAAGCCCCTGTGCCTTTAGCTTGTTCCACTAACTCCTGTGCTAGGCCCTAAGCCCCTGTGCCTTTAGCTTGTTCCACTAACTCCTGTGCTAGGCCCTAAGTCCCTGTGCCTTTAGCTTGTTCCACTAACTCCTGTGCTAGGCCCTAAGCCCCTGTGCCTCTCACCGATTGGCTCCACCATAATAGCTCTGTTAACCAATACTTGTTCCACTAACTCCTGTGCTCCCCTTTGCCTTTAAAACTCCTGTGCTAGCCCTTGGCTAACTGTGCTAGGCCCTAACCCCTGTGCCTTTAAACAGCCTGCTTAGGCTAACCCTAACTCTACACTTAAACAGCCAGGTTAGGATTGGATTGGCCTCAGGGACAGCATTATCAGGTCACTGTTTTAGTGCAGACAGGAAGAGGCTGAGAGAGGTAGTGCTGCCTGGGGTCTGTCTTAGCTAACCCTAACCCTTACCCTAGCAAGTCTATCTGGACACTTTATCCACCAGAAAAACTCTCTTAGGAAGACATTAGTTTACAATCATAATATTAGTATGCTGTTGCAAGTAAGAGGTTGAGATTTCGACAGTCTTCAAAGTTGGCCACACAAATAATCGACAAGTTCATTGATGAACTGGAGGAGCGCCGTCAGAATGTGGATCTGAAAAAGACGTCCAGCTCGCTCTGCCAGTTTTGCTCACGTCTTTGCCCAGTGCTGTCAGAGTGTACTGTTCACAGCCTTTCTCCCCACTCTTTACACTTCATCTCAATGTGTATTAAACCCTCTTGTAGTTGTAGTTGTTGGTAGCAGCAGCGGGGATAGTCGTAATTGTTTTATTTGGAATCTATTTGGCATCGAGGAGGTAGCCATATTGGATCTCTTTGAGTTGCCCGCATTGGCCATCCTATTTATAGCTGAAGTGCATGTTGTGTGCTGACGCCGGCTTCTAAGTCATGCACGGGTGTTAGCTAGCTGGCAACACCACCATACCTGTGAGACCTCTCATTTAGCTATAAATATGACCATTATCACCACACTTTGGATCAGTGGAGGATGGAGTGTGGCTTGCTTAGCTGAGACCTTACAAACAAGGACAGGTAGGGTATGCAAATGTTGTTGTTGTTGTTAGCCTAGCATAGCTTAGCACTACAACCAGGGCATGTAGAGTATGTTGTTGTTAGCCTAGCTTAGCAATAGCCTTCTTCCCTGGTCTACAGAGACTGAGCAGACTTCGGGTTGGACTACCTCCAGCTGCTTGTCTGTCTGCTTAGTCCAGATCCATACCTTGAATTATTGATGCCCCCTCTAACATGTAATGGCTGGGAGAGAGGGAGAGAGAGAGAGAAAATAAAATGCCCTGGAACACTTATTATTTATTTACTCACTATATTATTGTTTTGTTGTTAGCCTTGTTTTTAGCCTTTGTTGTTAATTTTATGGTTTGTTTTGACCTTGCTGTTCTGTCAGAGTGCAGGATCAATATAACGTGTATTCTAGCTACTTTGTGGAGTGGTTCTTATGACTGTAGAGACATCACATTAGACCCCAGACACCATTGTCTTGTTGGAAAGGTTGTTTTAGAGGTGTGATTAGAGGAGATGGAATAGGACTTACTGACTTTAGACCACAGGGCCAGGAGAACCCTCCCAGCTGACTGAATGTAGACCGCAGGGCCAGGAGAACCCTCCCAGCTGACTGACTGTAGACCGCAGGGCCAGGAGAACCCTCCCAGCTGACTGACTGTAGACCGCAGGGCCAGGAGAACCCTCCCAGCTGACTGACTGTAGACCGCAGGGCCAGGAGAACCCTCCCAGCTGACTGACTGTAGACCGCAGGGCCAGGAGAACCCTCCCAGCTGACTGACTGTAGACCGCAGGGCCGGCCAGGAGAACCCTCCCAGCTGACTGACTGTAGACCGCAGGGCCGGCCAGGAGAACCCTCCCAGCTGACTGACTGTAGACCGCAGGGCCAGGAGAACCCTCCCAGCTGACTGACTGTAGACCGCAGGGCCGGCCAGGAGAGAACCCTCCCAGCTGACTGACTGTAGACCGCAGGGCCAGGAGAACCCTCCCAGCTGACTGACTGTAGACCGCAGGGCCAGGAGAACCCTCCCAGCTGACCCTCCCAGCTGACTGACTGTAGACCGCAGGGCCGGCCAGGAGAACCCTCCCAGCTGACTGACTGTAGACCGCAGGGCCAGGAGAACCCTCCCAGCTGACTGACTGTAGACCGCAGGGCCGGCCAGGAGAACCCTCCCAGCTGACTGACTGTAGACCGCAGGGCCGGCCAGGAGAACCCTCCCAGCTGACTGACTGTAGTTCAGCACGTGATCTAGTAGTTAATACCTTAAAACCACCGGCAGAGACTCTGGTCTGAGCCTAGAATGGCCATGTACAATAAATGTTTGGCCTTTTATAACGGCCTTAGATATAAAGGAAACGTAGAGTATAGGAGGGGAGGTGGGAAGAGAAGAGGGAATGACAGAGACAGGTGGAGGGAAGAAGAAATGCAGACAGAGAGCGATAGAGATAGGGAGAGACAGAGAGATAGATAGGGAGAGACAGAGCGATAGAGAGCGAGAGAGAGAGAGAGAGAGAGAGAGAGAGAGAGAGAGAGAGAGAGAGAGAGAGAGAGAGAGAGAGAGAGCGATGGAGAGGGAGAGAGGTGGACGAAGGAAACAGGAGCCAGGCAGGATCTCTGAACCCAAGCCGGATCAACAACACCAGATACTTTTATTTATTCAGACGCTGCAGGCCACGCAGGGCTGGCAGAGCCTTTGAGCTCGGGGACAGACTGTGCTTCCTGTGGCACAACCACCTAACCTGTTGCACACACACACACACACACACACACACACACACACCATTCTGACATTCCGACATTCCGACGGAGAGAAACCTACGCTTATATAAACCCACACACACCTCTCACGTCACCACACACCCAGTTCAGAAAAACCGACAGATAGAAACGAATGCAGAAACACACACACGTATGAGGGGCCAGATATTTTGTGTCAGGTGCCCTGTCACATATAGCCCAGTGAGGTTTAATCCATAGCTAAACGTTACCTTGTAATCACATATAGTCCAGTGAGGCTGGTTTAGCGAAACATTACCCTGTGTCACATATAGCCCAGTGAGTCTGGTTTAGCTAAACGTTACCCTATGTCACATATAGCCCAGTGAGGCTCTGGTTTAATCCATAGCTAAACGTTACCCTGTGTCACATATAGCCCAGTGAGGCTCTGGTTTAATCCATAGCTAAACGTTACCCTGTGTCACATATAGCCCAGAGAGTCTGGTTTAGTCCATAGCTAAACGTTACCCTATGTCACATATAGCCCAGTGAGGCTCTGGTTTAATCCATAGCTAAACGTTACCCTGTGTCACATGTAGCCCAGTGAGTCTGGTTTAGTCCATAGCTAAACGTTACCTTGTGTCACATATAGCCCAGTGAGGCTCTGGTTTAATCCATAGCTAAACGTTACCCTGTGTCACATATAGCCCAGTTAGGCTCTGGTTTAATCCATAGCTAAACGTTACCCTGTGTCACATATAGCTAAGTGAGGCTCTGGTTTAGCTAAATGTTACCCTGTGTCACATATAGCCCAGTGAGGCTCTGGTTTTAATCCATAGCTAAACGTTACCCTGTGTCACATACAGCCCAGTTAGGCTCTGATTTAATCCATAGCTAAACATTACCCTATGTCACATATAGCCCAGTGAGTCTGGTTGAGCTAAACGTTACCCTGTGTCACATATAGCCCAGTTAGGCTCTGGTTTAATCCATAGCTAAACATTACCCTATGTCACATATAGCCCAGTGAGTCTGGTTGAGCTAAACTTTACCCTGTGTCACATATAGCCCAGTTAGGCTCTGGTTTAATCCATAGCTAAACATTACCCTGGGGACCGTTGGCTGACGAGTCACTCCTTTTCTAATTTGAATGCCATAATTAATTTGGTGGTGGTTGATGTCCTTTTTCTCACGTGTGGCTCAGACATGTCTCTGCTCCCCTGGTGCTGACACAGTGGCCGTTCAGCCTGGCTGCAGCTGGAGATGCTGGAGAGCAGCACAGGGGCTGCTGAGCCATGCCAGTCCAGAGGACGGTTCTCTCTCAGTGGGCTGGCCTCAGGCTGAGGCAGCCTGGGGATGGGATATATCCGCCCTGCCCGCCACTCTCCAGGGAAAACACCTCCCTTCTCCTTACCAGAGCACACTAATCCATGATGGAGTTCACTTGTGGCTGCAGAGACAATGTGGTGCTTTAGAACAAGGCTCGCGTAGGGGTAATATGTCAGGTTTGGGTGTGTGAGCTGTGGTGGTTGAGAGGGAGAATGGAGGGATGGCTGTAGAGAGAGGGAGAATGAGGGATAGCTGTAGAGAGAGGGAGAATGGAGGGATAGCTGTAGAGAGAGGGAGAATGAAGGGATAGCTGTAGAGAGAGGGAGAATGGGGGATGGCTGTAGAGAGAGGGAGGTTGGGCATGGACGTGTGTTTTTTTTTATTGTTGTAATCATTGTATTTGTAATTATGAGGTCTTAAAACAAACCTGATGTTTTAGGTATTGAGTGTCAATTAAAGGGCGTTCAAAGTCTAAAAGTCTTCCTCTCTTTCTCCGTCTATCCCAGTCGATGTGGTGTCTCAGAGGCTTCCAGCTGGCTGACGACCCCCCTGCCTCCTCCTCCTCCTCCTCCTCCTCGTCTCCTTCACCATGTCCCGCGTCTCGGCCACCGCCAAGCGCTACGGAGGCTCCTCCTACACCAGCAGCTACTCCTCCTATGGCGCGTCCTCCCTGACGCCTAGCGACAGGCTCTCCTCCACCTCCTCCTCAGGATACTCCTCCTCCTCCTACCTGACGGGCTCCGCCTCCTCCCGGATACGTAACTACTCGTCCTCCTCGGAGTGGGAGCGCGGCCGGGCCGTCCTGGGGAGCAGCAGTGTGAGCGCGGCCCGGCGGAGCGAGAGCCTCAGCCGCACCCCCGTTAAGACCTACAGCAGCTCTGGGCTCAGCGGCGGGGCCGGATACTCCTCCTCCTACTCCTCCTACTCCTCCTCCTCCACCCAGCCCAGCTACCTCTCCTCCTCCTCCTCCCCCATCTCCTCCAGCACCTCGCTCAGCCGACGCAAGTCTGTCTCCCAGAGTGAGCTGGCCAGGGACCTGTCCTCTATGGGCCTGGCCCAGCCTTCCTCCTCTACCTCCTCTTCCTCCTCCAGCAGTGCCCTTAGGTCCTACCGCAGCCGGACCACCGACGCTGCCGACGCCTACACGGCCGGGGCCCGCTCCTCTTACACTGGCCTATCACGGAGCAGCACGCAGGACAGCCTTTCGCGTAGCTCCGCCCTCCCGGAGCCCAGCACCAGCAGCACCAGCCGGGGCTTCTCCTCTTCTTCTTGGGACAGGAGCAACAACAACGGGCACTCCAGCTCCCCCACCAGGGACTCCTTGGTAGGAGCACTGCCCAGGCACAGCACCATCACCACCACACAGCTCCTAGACAGGCAGATACCCTGGTACACCACCACCACCATCACCACCACCACACAGCTCCTAGACAGGCAGATACCCTGGTACACCACCACCATCACCACCACCACACAGCTCCTAGACAGGCAGATACCCTGGTACACCACCACCATCATCACCACCACCACACAGCTCCTAGACAGGCAGATACCCTGGTACACCACCACCATCATCACCACCACACACCACCATCATCACCACCACACAGCTCCTAGACAGACAGATACCCTGGTACACCACCACCACCACCACACAGCTCCTCACCACCAGATAGCCCTGGACAGGCACCACCACCACCATCACCACCACACAGCTCCTAGACAGGCAGATACCCTGGTACACCACCACCACCATCACCACCACACAGCTCCTAGACAGGCAGATACCCTGGTACACCACCACCACCATCACCACCACACAGCTCCTAGACAGACAGATACCCTGGTACACCACCACCATCACCAGCACCACACAGCTCCTAGACAGGCAGATACCCTGGGACATCACCAGCACCACACAGCTCCTAGACAGACAGATGTTTCTGTTGAGAGATGGGACCGAGAAAGATGACATGGCCTTTTTCTTTTTATAAGGCTCACATGTCAGGGAAAGAGATTGTCCATAGCAGAACTCTGTCCTATTAATCTGATCCACAAGGGGCAGGAATGAAAGTGATCTACTGGCTTTGGTGGGGTTTCAGTTAAGAATGAAAGTGATCTACTGGCTTTGGTGGGGTTTCAGTTAAGAGTGAAATTGATCTACTGACTTTGGTGGGGTTTCAGTTAAGAATGAAATTGATCTACTGGCTTTGGTGGGGTTTCAGTTAAGAATTAAAGTGATCTACTGGCTTTGGTGGGGCTTCAGTTAAGAATTAAAGTGATCTACTGGCTTTTGTGGGGTTTCAGTTAAGAATGAAAGTCATCTACTGGCTTTGGTGGGGTTTCAGTTAAGAATGAAAGTCATCTACTGGCTTTGGTGGGGTTTCAGTTAAGAATGAAAGTCATCTACTGGCTTTGGTGGGGTTTCAGTTAAGAATTAAAGTGATCTACTGGCTTTGATGGGGTTTCAGTTAAGAATTAAAGTGATCTACTGGCTTTGCTGGGGGTTCAGTTAAGAATGAAAGTGATCTACTGGCTTTGGTGGGGTTTCAGTTAAGAATGAAAGTGATCTACTGGCTTTGGTGGGGTTTCAGTTAAGAATGAAAGTGATCTACTGGCTTTGGTGGGGTTTCAGTTAAGAATGAAATTGATCTATTGGCTTTGGTGGGGTGTTAAACCTAAAGGAGACAGGGTAGAAGAGGAGGAGGAGGTTATCAAGGAGACAGGGTAGAAGAGGAGGAGGAGGAGGTTATAAAGGAGACAGGGTAGAAGAGGAGGAGGAGGTTATCAAGGAGACAGGGTAGAAGAGGAGGAGGTTATAAAGGAGACAGGGTAGAAGAGGAGGAGGTTATAAAGGAGACAGGGTAGAAGAGGAGGAGGAGGTTATCAAGGAGACAGGGTAGAAGAGGAGGAGGAGGTTATCAAGGAGACAGGGTAGAAGAGGAGGAGGAGGTTATAAAGGAGACAGGGTAGAAGAGGAGGCGGTTATAAAGGAGACAGGGTTATAAAGGAGACAGGGTAGAAGAGGAGGCGGTTATAAAGGAGACAGGGTAGAAGAGGAGGAGGAGGTTATAAAGGAGACAGGGTAGAAGAGGAGGAGGAGGTTATCAAGGAGACAGGGTAGAAGAGGAGACATGTCCTCTCTGTATCTAAACATGTCTGCTCCCTCAGCGCTCAATAACCGCTCGTATTTATCACCCAATCAACAGCTCAGCGGATCAGCAGTGGAGGTGTGGGAGCTGTTGATGAGCTGTTTGAGTCCGAGAGCACTGCCTGTCTCCGGTCTGTCCCATGTGGACTAGCCAAGGTCAGCCTGTTAGAGTCAGTCTGTCCCTTGTGGACTAGCCCAGGTCAGCCTTTCAGAGTCAGCACTGTCTCCAGTCTGTCCCGTGTGGACTAGCCCAGGTCAGCCTGTTAGAGTCAGCACTGTGTGGACTAGCCCAGGTCAGCCTGTTAGTCAGCACTGTGTCCAGTCTGTCCTGTGTTCATCCTCCATCCATCCATCAGTGCAGGGTGGTGTTGTGGTGATGTGGTGATAATCAATGCTAAGGAACAGACCAGAATAAGAACTTAGTTCCCCTTCTCTGCAATCTCCGGTTTAACTGCAGCTCCCCCACAACATGGAAGCAGAATAGACCCACCTTGCCTTGTTGTTTTCCTGTCTGGAGGACTCAATCGAGAGATAGTGTCTTCTTCTAGAAATTGTTTAGTTGGATACAAAAAGAGAGAATGAGAAAAAGAGAGAAAAAAAAGAGAGATGGAGAAAGAGAGAGGAACCACGACTCACTTCTGTAATTCCCCTTTGCTAGGTAGACCCTCTCCAGAACACTTCTGTATTCTTATTCATTGTCAGTCTTCTTCCTGGCCTAGCCTTCAGAAATCTGTGGGAAATAACCTGTTCCACCCCTCATCTCATATTCTGTTCGTTTTGGCTGTGGTTCTGGCTCTTTGTGGGTCATTGTCTTTTGCCATGTTCTTGTTTACAATGGGAAGCGTCTTTGGGTTAGATAAATAAAACGTATTATTATTATTACCTCTGACTGAAAAGAACGCCGTCTGCTAGCTTATTCTTCATGCTTCAGGGGCTTGGTCAGCGAGCCACCCGCATGACCATCTTCATCCTCTTCATCATCAGGTCACTGCCACCACAACAAGTGTCATGTGACTGAGGACGTGTGGGCTTGTTATAAGACGGGCTCGGCCCCCGGTTGGTGGAGCTTATCATAGACGGACAGACACCTCATTGTTCCATTCCTTTGCTCCACCTGGCAGGGTGGCCAAACAACCCGCATGACAGCAATAGGAGTACCCCAGCCTGAAGAAGGCCTCTGACTACAATAGCAGTACCCCAGCCTGAAGAAGGCCTCTGACTACAATAGCAGTACCCCAGCCTTTAGAAGGCCTCTGACTACAATAGCAGTACCCCAGCCTTTAGAAGGCCTCTGACTACAATAGCAGTACCCCAGCCTTTAGAAGGTCTCTGACTACAATAGCAGTACCCCAGCCTTAAGGAGGCTTCTGACTACAATAGCAGTACCCCAGCCTTAAGAAGGCCTCTGACAATAATAGCAGTACCCCAGCCTTAAGAAGGGTTCTGACTACAATAGCAGTACCCCAGCCTTA
>JAPMUY010007885.1:20000-22500 GCA_026901105.3 Galaxias olidus | reverse complement strand
CACTAACCAGTAACCAGATAAACACTGGTAGGTCCTCTTGTCTGACAGAAGTCCTTTTAGCTTCCAGTGACCTCCATTTCAAATACATAGCGAAATGGTTCCTTTGAAGCACTTTGTGTATTATCAGCTAAGGTCTTAAAGGCAAATTGTCAAATTTGTCATAGAACTCAAGACACATCTTCATATTGTCTTTATGTAAGGGTTTAAGCCAAGTCTCACTACTCTGAAGTACAGCGCAACCATTATGAAAATAATAACTGCAGGAGTCTATTTAGACAAACAGTTGTCTTAAATAAGATGATGCCTTATTAAGTAGATATTTGTAAAGCACATGGCCCTGTACGTTTGTGGAGCATTTTGAGTTTTTTTATTTTTATTTGTTTGTTTGTTTTTTTGATTGGTGTCGGATGGAATGTTCTTGCAGTTTTCTTGGGATGCGGTTGCAAGTCCTTGAGATAATTCCATGGAGAACGATGAATGGACGACGCTGATAGTCTGACGTAGCAGTCACACACCATTTCTCTGACGTTTTTTCTTACAGAGCAGAGAGGGGCGGGTCTTTGGCGCCGTAAAATTAAATGAAGAGGCTGCATTGATTTACTCCTGTTCTGAGTGCAAACGGAACGAGCTATTTATTTGCTAACAGAACATTAGATTTATGGATAGGACATTTGATTGCCTATCCATAATTTACACACAGAATTATATTTAGTCTGATCAGGAGTGAAGCTATTTCTTAAAGCTGCCTATATTTTGGCGATACAATTTGCAGCGTGAAGCCACAGAAATCAGGACTATTATGTCGCCTGTCCCGTTATCGGGATGAGTGGCACGCGCGTTCTTTACTGATTCGGACGCAATCAATAGCATATAATTGTTTTTCGGAATATTTCAAGGGAGATTTCCCACAACACTCAACATAAACTGTTCACTTGAATACCAGGACTGTTGTAAGCTATTCTGAATAGTACCGGTAGCCGGGCACATCTTCCACCGGCATGCCGAGCATGCGACAGTCATACACTGTGACGATGCCGGAGGACCCTCCGGCAGCAACATTCCCGTTTTTGAAGCAAGAGATGCGGCGGAAAAGTAGTATGTCCGGGTCGGTTTTGGTGTCAACGTTTGTAGGGCTCCTTATCAACCAAGCCAAGGTAAGGGACATAAACAATGCGTTGTTCGCGTGCACATTTCGTCATTGTAGTTGGGATCTAGTTATGCATATACATTTGATTCCAGTCAGTTGTTATATCTTTTGACCACTAAATGGCGTGGCGTTGGCGAAATAACGTGAAAACGTTGCATTGACGTCGCTTCACTATTGAGTCACTCACTATTTGGTGTAAGCTCCTCGGGATCAAGCCACTGGTTATATAACCTGGCATTAACCTCACGCTTCCCCTGCGAGTGCTTAGCCGTATAGGACGCTTACGTCACAGAGCACTATGAATTCTTCGTGGAAAAAGACTAGGTTTTGTTGTTAGTTGCGCAAGAGCGCCATCTGGTAACGTAACATGCCGTTAGTTACTACTTCACTACACTGGCGCTGGCACATAGGCTCGTCCATGAAGCCCATTGTGAGGTTTTGTTGTGGAACAGATTAGTAAATATTGAGGCTTGTATATTCCTAATGTGTAGCCTGAACAAAACCAGACGAACAGTACATTAATCTAACTTTAGCCCCTCTTAGACCCAACAGGAGTTTATGGCTGACGGAATGAGAGAGAAAGTATGGGACTAGTCCTCTTACTATCTTGTCAATATGCGATTTTTCTTAACTGATTGATTGAGAATTATGATGAATAAGTATTACATTAAGTGTTAGCAATTATGTCCTTATTGTATAATAGCCCCGGGAAGAAGAGTTGTGGGAGGAACAGCTGTGTGCAGCCAGTCAGTCAGTTACTCTCTCCCTGAGCTAATCAGTCAGTCAGTCAGTCAGCCAGTTACTCTGTCCTTGAGCCAATCAGTCAGTCAGTCAGTCAGTCAGTTACTCTCTCCCTGAGTTAATCAGTCAGTCAGTCAGCCAGTTACTCTCTCCCTGAGCTAATCAGTCAGTCAGTCACTCTCTCCTTGACCTAATCAGTCAGTCAGTCAGCCGATTACTCTCTCCCTCAGCTAATCAGTCAGTCGGTCAGTTACTCTCCCTCAGCTAATCAGTCAGTCAGTTACTCTCGCCCTCAGCTAATCAGTCAGTCAGTCAGTTACTCTCCCTCAACTAATCAGTCAGTCAGTCAGTCAGTCAGTCAGTTACTCTCCCTCAGCTAATTGGTCAGTCAGCCGGTTACTCTCTCCCTCAGCTAATCAGGCAGTCAGTCAGTCAGTTACTCTCCCTCAGCTAATCAGTCAGTCAGTTAGTTACTCTCTCCCTCAGCTAATCAGTCAGTCAGTCAGTTACTTTCTTCCTCAGCTAATCAGTCAGTCAGTTACTCTCCCTCAGCTAATCAGTCAGTCAGTTAGTTACTCTCTCCCTGAGCTAGTCAGTCAGTCAGTCAGTCAC
>JAPMUY010007885.1:0-15000 GCA_026901105.3 Galaxias olidus | reverse complement strand
ACACGCACTCACACTTTCACACACCTGCTCACACACACACATACATACACACTCACACACACACCTTCACACACCTGCTCACACACACACACACACACACACATCTAAACACAGAACAAGATGATCTCGTGGTGAATGGCCCTGCATTCCCTGACCTATGACCCCCTGTCCTTACCAATTAGACTCTACATTCCATTCATGATCTAGAGGAGAACACAAACCTGGGGCGTGTGTGTGTGTGTGTGTGTGTGTGTGTGTGTGTGTGTGTGTGTGTGTGTAGAGTTTGCCAAGCTGCTCCAGACCATGTGGACTTCGTCCAGCAGCGAGGCCGTCAGCCCCTCCGAGTTTAAAACCCAGATCCAGAGATACGCCCCACGTTTTGTGGGATACAAGTAAGACCTCCTCCTCCTGTTCCTCCTCTTCCTCCTCCTCCCCCTGCTTCAGACAGCTAATTGACTCACAGCTTTGATCTCTTATCACCTACAATGGGAAGCTCAAACTAGTAGAATCTGACCACATACAACAGATAATTGAAGATGTGTGGTTCAGATCAAGATACCATGGCAACTTGCTGACCCCTAAATCTCTAGTAAGAGTGTTATTAAACCCCTGTCTGTCTCTCATTCCTGTGTGTCTGTCTGCTTGTCTGTCTGTCTGTCTGTCTGTTTATGGTGATGCTACATAGAAACTGCTAGTTAACCCCTCTCTCTCTCTCTCTCTCTCTCTCTCTCTCCCTCTCACTCTCTCGCTCGCTCGCTCTCTCGCTCTCTCTCTCTCTCTCTCTCTCTCTCTCTCTCTCTCTCTCTCTCTCTCTCACCTCCAGCCAACAGGATGCCCAGGAGTTTCTGCGCTTCTTATTGGACGGCCTGCACAACGAGGTCAACAGGGTCACGGTGAGGCCGAGAGGGTCATCAGAGGACTTTGACCACCTTCCGTGAGTACTTCTGCACGTGGCTGTGTGTGTGTGTGTGTGTGTGTGTGTGTGTGTGTGTGTGTGTGTGTGTGTGTGTGTGTGTGTGTGTGTGTGTGTGTGAGAGAGAGAGTGGTGTAGTGTGTGTGCCCTGCGAGCTTGTGTGTGTGTGTGTGTGTGTGTGTGTGTGTGTGTGTGTGTGTGTGTGTGTGTGTGTGTGTGTGTGTGTGTGTGTGTGTGTGTGAGTTAGGGGGGAGATGAGTATGTGTCCATCCATTCCAGAGAACTTTGACCATTCAGAATCATATTGACCTTGGTTAACATAGATACAGTCAATGTGTTGGTATGTAAAGTGTGTGTTGCTGCTCAATGTACACAACTACTCCTTAAGAGACAGTATGGAAGATAGTACAACATTCATATTAAGACGTTACACCTGCAGTGATACCGCACACCTTTCCCCTATGAAACGAGAGCAGGACGCTGTGATGTCTGACTGTCTCTTTGTCTGATTGTCTCTCTGTGTCTCCATTACTGACTGTCTCTCTGTCTCCATGTCTGACAGTCTCTCTGTCTGACTGTCTCTCTGTGTCTCCATGTCTGACTGTCTCTCTGTCTCCATGTCTGACTGTCTATCTGTCTGACTGTCTCTCTGTCTCCATGTCTGACTGTGTCTCTGTCTCCATGTCTGACTGTCTCTCTGTCTCCTGTGTTGTCTCCATGTCTGACTGTCTCTCTGTCTCCTGTGTTGTCTCCATGTCTGACTGTCTCTCTGTCTCCTGTGTTTTCTCCATGTCTGACTGTCTCTCTGTCTCCATGTCTGACTGTCTCTCTGTCTCCTGTGTGGTCTCCATGTCTGACTGTCTCTCTGTCTCCATGTCTGACTGTCTCTCTGTCTCCTGTGTGGTCTCCATGTCTGACTGTCTCTCTGTCTCTCTGTGTTTTCTCCATGTCTGACTGTCTCTCTGTCTCCATGTCTGACTGTCTCTCTGTCTCCTGTGTGGTCTCCATGTCTGACTGTCTCTCTGTCTCCATGTCTGACTGTCTCTCTGTCTCCTGTGTTGTCTCCATGTCTGACTGTGTCTCTGTCTCCATGTCTGACTGTCTCTCTGTCTCTCTGTGTTTTCTCCATGTCTGACTGTCTCTCTGTCTCCTGTGTGGTCTCCATGTCTGACTGTCTCTCTGTCTCCTGTGTTGTCTCCATGTCTGACTGTTTCTCTGTCTCCGTGTCTGACTGTCTCTGTCTCCTGTGTGGTCTCCTCCAGGGATGAGGAGAAAGGAAGAAAGATGTGGAGCAAATATCTGGAGCGAGAGGACAGCAAGATAGTTGGTAAGGAAGACCAGGAACTCCTACTATACATGCTAACACACTGTACATGCTAACACACTGTACATGCTAACACACTCTACATGCTAACACACTGTACATGCTAAGACACTCTACATGCTTACATACTGTACACGCTAACACACTCTAAAATGCTAATAGACTTTACATGCTAAGACATGGTACACGCTAACACACTCTACATGCTAATAGACTAAGACACCCTACATGCTAATAGACTGTACATGCTAGCAGATTTATCATAACAGACTGTAGGATAGAATAAAACGTTTCAGAATATAAACAGTTGAATCTAATGCTTACACTGAAGTACTCCCTCCCACCTTCATATCTGCCTCTCTTGTCATTTCCCTTTCCTGTTTTGTCATTTCCCTTTCCTGTTTTGTCATTTCCTTGCTCCGTGCAGACCTGTTTGTGGGCCAGCTGAAGAGCTCTCTGACCTGTAGTAGCTGTGGTTACTGCTCCACCGTCTTTGACCCCTTTTGGGACCTCTCTCTGCCCATTGCCAAGGTCAGAACACACACACATGCGCACACACACACACACACACACACAGGACAAGCACAAGTATATGTACTTGTATAAGTATACACACGCAGACACAGAACACACAAAAATACACACACATGGAACACAGAATAATACACCAAGATATTCTCACAGACACAAACCCAAAAATACAAAAACACACAGACAAACTAACACAAATACACAGAGAAAGCCTGCTCATAGATGTAAATGCAAACAAGCACATTCACCTGACTATATTGCATTCTTTGGTCTTAACAGTCTTATCTTTCCCTTTTGTCCTCTATGTGGTTATCTGGTGCTTTGTGTCTGTTGCTGGTGTGTGTGTGTGTGTGTGTGTGTGTGTGTGTGTGTGTGTGTGTGTGTGTGTGTGTGTGTGTGTGTGTGTGTGTGTGTGTGTGTGTGTGTGTGTGTGTGTGTGTGTGTGTGTGTGTGTGTGTGTGTGTGTGTGTGTGCTTGCTAACGTGGCCTGGCTCTGTGTTTGTGACCAGAAGGGCTACGGTGAGGTCAGTCTGATGGACTGCATGCGGCTCTTCACCAAAGAGGACGTTCTGGACGGGGACGAGAAGCCTGTGAGTCTCCTATCCTTCTTTCTTCCTTTTCCTACTTCCTTCCTGGGTGGCTCCCATTGGCCACTCGCTGTCTCATCTGCTTTCTGAATAGCTCTGATTGGTCACTCCCGACTAACCTGAGTTAATCCATTGATCAGCCATTACACACCAAACACTTCAGACACTGTATATCATAACCACAACCATTCACTATCCATACTTAGAGATATTACACAGCCATCACTGTTGACATATCATAACCACAACCATTTACTTACTCATACGCCAGAGACATTTAGGTCCTTTGTATTCTGGATATTATAATATTCTTTCCATCTTTTGCGGGCTTTGTAGTTCAAAGGTTACGTGTAGAGTGAGTGTACTGTGGAGCAGCAGGAGCAGCAGATGTTGTGTGTGTCAGCCAGCTCCCTGTCTCACCCTCTCTCCTTCCTGTGTGTCAGTCAGCTGCCTGTCTCACCCTCTCTCCTCCCTGTGTGTCAGCCAGCTGCCTGTCTCACCCTCTCTCCTCCCTGTGTGTCAGCCAGCTCCCAGTCTCACCCTCTCTCCTCCCTGTGTGTCAGCCAGCTCCCTGTCTCACCCTATCTCCTCCCTGTGTGTCAGTCAGCTGCCTGTCTCACCCTCTCTCCTTCCTGTGTGTCAGCCAGCTCCCTGTCTCACCCTCTCTCCTTCCTGTGTGTCAGCCAGCTGCCTGTCTCACCCTCTCTCTTCCCTGTGTGTCAGCCAGCTCCCTGTCTCACCCTCTCCTCTCCTCCCTGTGTCAGCCAGCTGCCTGTCTCACCCTCTCTCTTCCCTGTGTGTCAGCCAGCTCCCTGTCTCACCCTCTCTCCTCCCTGTGTCAGTCAGCTGCCTGTCTCACCCTCTCTCCTCCCTGTGTCAGCCAGCTCCCTGTCTCACCCTCTCTCCTCCCTGTGTCAGCCAGCTGCCTGTCTCACCCTCTCTCCTCCCTATTTCCGACAGCTCCCTGTCTCACCCTCTCTCCTCCCTGTGTGTCAGCCAGCTCCCAGTCTCACCCTCTCTCCTCCCTGTGTCAGTCAGCTGCCTGTCTCACCCTCTCTCCTCCCTGTGTCAGCCAGCTCCCTGTCTCACCCTCTCTCCTCCCTGTGTGTCAGCCAGCTCCCTGTCTCACCCTCTCTCCTCCCTGTGTGTCAGCCAGCTCCCAGTCTCACCCTCTCTCCTCCCTGTGTGTGTCTGCAGACGTGCTACCGCTGCAAAGCCCGGAGAAGATGCACCAAGAAGTTCACTGTACAGAAGTTTCCCAAGATCCTGGTGCTCCGTATCCTTTTCCTCTCTTGTGTGTGTGTGTGTGTGTGTGTGTGTGTGTGTGTGTGTGTGTGTGTGTGTGTGTGTGTGTGTGTGTGTGTGTGTGTGTGTGTGTGTGTGTGTGTGTGTGTGTGTGTGTGTGTGTGTGTGTGTGTATCTTTTTTTTTTCACCGTAATAGTTTAACATTGCATGGTGGCTACCTCATACAATCTCCTGGAGTTGTAGAACAGCTTAACATGTCTTGAGTCTCGTAGCAGCAGTACCACTAAGGCCTGAAGGCACTGCTTGGTGTTTTAGAGTGTGTTTTAGCGCCCTCTGCTGGGCTTCAGACGAACATGTTGGTCCTTGACTCCCATATCCTCACTCAGACCTGAAACGCTTCTCTGAGGCGCGCAGGACCAGCAAACTGTCCACCTTCGTCAACTTCCCTATGAAGGATTTGGACCTGCGGGAGTTTGCCTCCCAGAGCAGCAGTAAGTACAGCATGGGTTAATGTTAGTGGTCCACCATTCCCCACCCTGGCTCCACCAGTTATATGAATGTTCCCTACATATCATGTACTTTATATATATATAGATATATATATAGATATAGATATAGATATAGATAGATGGATAGATATAGGATAGTAAATGTTTTAGACCACACCTGGGCAAGGATTATTTGTACAATCAGAGCAATTTTTTGCCCAGGTGTATGGTGTATTTGAAATCTCCGTGCCGACTACTATTCAATCGGTTACCCATGTGTAAATGAATAAAAGAATACTGATGTAGCAGTTTAGCTGTGTGCTAACTACAGTTCCCTAATGCTAAAATAATGCTTTAGCTGTGTGACAAAAACCATTCTCTAGTGCTGATGTAGCCATTTAGCTACATGCTATCTACCGTTCACTTGTACTGATGTAGCAGTGTAGCTATATGCTAACAACCGTTTACTAGTACTGATGTAGCAGTTTATCTACGTGCTAACTACCATTCACTAGTACTGATGTGGCAGTTTAGCTGTGTGGTACTGATTGTCCCTGGTCTCTTGCCGTCCCTCCTGCCAGTCGATGCCGTGTACAGTCTGTATGCCGTGTCCAACCACTCGGGCACCACCATGGGGGGGCACTACACCGCCTACTGTCGAAACCCCACCTCCGGGGAGTGGTATACCTTTAACGACTCCAGGTAACCCTGACTACACAGCTCTCTGTGTTAATCATGTGTTCACCTTCAGTCACCCCCTAACCCTAACATCTCTCCGTGTTGATCATGTGTTCATCTTAGTCCTGATTCGGAATAAGAACCCGTCCGTTTAAAGATGATGACTAATAATGACAGCGTGATAGTGAATCTCCTTACTGTCTGTTATTCATTACCCTATTCTAACAGACCAGCTGTCTGTCCCGCCTGTGCTGAGAATCAATCATTTACCCCTGATCTTCTCAGTCTGGGTTCTGATTGGTCTGTCTGTGTGTGTCTCCAGGGTAACGCCAATGTCCTCCAGCCAGGTGCGCAGCAGTGACGCCTACGTGCTGTTCTACGAGCTGGCGTCCTCCTCGCGCCTGTGAGGACCGAGGGGGAGCGCAATCACACACACACACACACACACACACACACACACACACTCACTCACTCACTCACTCACTCACTCACTCACTCACTCACTCACTCACTCACTCACACACACACACACACAGGAGGATGCCTCATCTACTGTCCTACCTTGACTCCACCACATGAAAAAGAGAGAGCGAATACAAATGAGAGAGAAAAAGAGAGAGAGAGGGCTAAGGAAGGACGTCTGGACAAGGACCCATCGTTGGTCGTTCCAGCACTCCTATCTCTCTGTGTGTGTGTGCGTGTGTGCGTGTGTGAGCGTGTGTGAGCATGTGTGTGAGCATGTGTGTGAGCGTGTGAGCGTGTGCGCGCGTGCGTGTGCGTGTGTGTGTGTGTGTAAGGCTGACATGGTGGATCCTCTCTGGGTATTGAACTCAGCTGACCGTCCCTGCAGACCTGACAGACTCCTCCCGCTGCTGTTTTCTATGCACTTCTTCATCCCGGCCTCCTCCTCCTCCTCGTCTTTTTGACGACGCCTCAGATATTAAAACAAGAAAAAGGACTTGCTTCACTTTGGTTTTGGACGTTTCTTTTAGTTGTTTTTTTTTTGTTTGCTTTGTTTTCTTGTAATGTTCTGACTGTCTGTCCTTAGCAACAGAATCAACACTGGGGGACTGTGGAGGCTTCTACTGACCTACTAGAGTATGACATTAAGCTGTGTGGGTCTACTAGAGTATGACATTAAGCTGTGTGGGTCTACCAGAGTATGACATTAAGCTGTGTGGGTCTACCAGAGTATGACATTAAGCTGTGTTGGTCTACCAGAGTATGTCTTAAAGCTGTGTAGGTCATACAGTTTGTTATAAAGATTGGTAGGACCTAACAGAGTGTTATGAAGATGGGTAGGACCTAACAGGGTGTAAGCTAGGGTATGTTATGAAGCTCAATAGATCTATCTCATTAAGCTATAGGCTCTGGGTTAGGGTTAGGTATGTTATGAAGCTCAATAGGTCTATGTTAAGCTGAAAGGTTTGAACTACTGTCAGTAATGAGGCTGATTTTATGCTGTGTCACAGCACTGCCTCAATGCTTTGCAACCTGTCTGTCACACTCCTATATAGCTGTCTGCCTCTTTCTTCTGGTTGCCTTCTCTCTCTCTCTCTCTCTCTCTCTCTCTCTCTCTCTCTCTCTCAAGGCAGAATAGTGTTAGCAGGTTGCACTGTGAAAGTGTTGGCCCCAGCCACCAGAGGAAGCCCTCTAACTAAACTAGTGTTTTTAAACTTAACTTAACCCTGTGTGGGTGTTGCTACTGACCACCAGTTGTTGTTGTTTTTTTTGAAGGTTCTGTGAATGAATGGACAATCCATTACGGAATAATGATATTAATAATGATAATAATAACAACAATAATAATATTGACAATAATAATGATAGATATTGGTACCAGTCCTTGTCAGTTCTGGATCTGTCCATTTGCTTTCTGTTCCATGCCATTGAACAACATGTAAAGAATGTTTTCAAGAATATATAGAACACTATATCTGTCTATTTTTATATTGGGATGCAATATGGGGAATGTTTTGGTGCTGACGTCAACCTGTTCCAGAGGCTGATGGTCCATTAAACAGGTGATCGAGTGATGTCACCCTTTTTAACAATGGCAGTCAAACACACACATATGAAATAATATATATATATATATATATATATGAAAATAATAAATTATATAAAACTGGTTTTACTTTTACATCGAGTTGACGTCATGGTTTCTATTCTTAACCGTTAGACTTGCAGCTGTTTGAACTCTTTTTTTCTTATCCTGTTGCTGACAGAATTTTCTCGTGAAAGTATTTTTGTTGGATGCGGCAGTTAAAAGAAATGTAGCTGTTCATCTGGCTAACATAGAAATGGTTCTATGTAAAATCATAACGGACCGTTCTCCACTCTCTCGTCTTATAAGACACTTCGACTTTAGTGCTGTATGGAGCGACAGCTGCCTAATCATAACAGTTTCCCTGGAATCCTGTCTACCCAGCTGACTCACTCCTATTTGTGAGGCTTATGGATTTCAGGAGCGGTCACACTGGCGTGTTGCCATGTAAGGGACGATACCCTAATTCGAACCCTGCTTACTTCAGCGTCTATCCTCCTCACCACACCTGTTTGTTAGGCATGACATCACAAAATCAGATATGAGGTTAACAAGTACAGGGCTGCCTTGAGCATTGACCCTCTTCACACGCTCTGCATTGCGTCTATATACGCACCGCCTGCATTTGCGGAATTAAAAGCACAAAAAATACAAATGGACAATGTTTTTTTTAGCTCAAGGGAAAGAAAGGCGTGTTTTAAGCAAACGGGTACAAGAGATGAACATACAGGTATAAGGTATTAGGAATGCTTTGGGGCATTACTTATTTATGGAGATGAACATACAGGTATATGGCGTCAGGAATGCTTTGGGGCATTACTTATTTCTACAACTGCCCAGAAAAAGACTCAACCTTTCACACACTGCACTGCAAGTGTCAGTCAGCCCAATCCACTGTCAATAAAGTTTAATGACCCATTTCAATTGGTCAAAGAATAGCTTTCATAATACTAAACAGCACCAGCTGCAACATCATAATTAGGATAATAAAAGTTGTCATTTATTTATCAGGTCCAGAGAGGCATCTCAGCAAAAAAAGGCAACTGGGCAATGTCTCCAAACACTGGCCAACGCCACTGTAGATACATTATTCAACTAAAGGGGCCATAGTGTCAGATTTGGATTAGTTATTTGTGAGTTGGAAGGAAAGAAAGAGGAACCCTTGAATAATTCATAAAAACAATATAAAATAATAACAAGAATTTTCTATATTTTTAAATGTTCCTCATAGACACTAAGAAATCCCACAAAAATGTAGGATTGTCTACATTATGGGCCCTTTAAGCTTAAAGCAATCTCTGGAGGTAGATTTCTATCAAAATTAAACAAACACACAACTCTCAATTTGTGTTTGCAAATGAATTCCAAACACACAACTCTCAATCCGTGTTTGTAAATGATAATCCACAAAATGGTTTTTGCCATCCACAGACAAACACCTCTCAATTTGTGTTTGTAGGTATCAACTTTCGTAAATCATCAGATTGGAATGAGTGCAAAAAATATTTTCACAACCGCCAGTGGTCTTAGTATTAGTTACTAAAATAGTTAAGTTAAATTGAAGGATTATGCCAAACAAGGAACTTTACAGACTACTTGAAGTGTGTGTAACATATATGTCACAGAAGGTCCTCATGGGTTAATAGATAACAAGATATAAAGAACAAAGTGAGAAATCACAGAAACAAAAACCAATGTAAACATAGTAACAAAAGCTGTTCTATGCATTCCAGCTCAGTGTTTGTCTTTGATAACTAATAAACTTCCTGGGAACATCGTCTCGGTGGACTTTGGTCCGATTTCCCAACTATAGGAAACAGCTCAGACTTAAGGAACTAAACCTTGTATTATATGTTCCACCAAGTTAAAGACACACGGAGGAAGGAAAGTCTCACTAGGTAATGGCAAAGTGGGCAAAATGCAACCTGCTTTTTAAGTGTGTGGATTTGTGAGAACTGAGAAGTAATGTGAAGAATTTGGATCTCAGCTCACATCTTTAATTGACTGATATGTTGGCGGATATCTGACTGTATCGTAACTAACATGGCAATTTACAAAACAACCTTTTCAGGTAAAATAAAATGTAGTCTTCAATATATTCAATTATATGATTTATGATTCTCCTAAGCTTAATTACATGTATTTATACAGTAGCAGCATACTCTCTAGTAACATCAATCCTTTAAATTTATGCTATTTTATTTATTTAATATTCCTACTACAGAAACATTAACAGATTGTGTCAATATGTGAACGATTCCATATGAGTGTATTTCCGTCTGTCAGCTAGTCACCCAGGGGACTCCATAGTGGTGGTGATGTTGGGAGAGAGAGGAAGTGGGAAGAGTTCAGCAGCAAACATCATTCTGGGCTGGAGAGCCTTCCAAACAGACTCAGAGACCCGGCTCAGCTCCAAACAGACAGGTCTACTATTGGGAAGACAGGTGTGTTTGGCCGGAATGGATTTAAAAATAAATTACAATATTTTTCTATTTATATTCACCATTTTTCCAAAATATTATGCCTATAATAATATGTAATATGACCAATAAGTATTATTGAATTAAATAGCATTTTAAGCAGTTTAAATAAGGACTGGTATCTGATATAGTGAAATGGTTGCTATCAGGTGACAGTGGTGGATACTCCAGGATGGACTTCGCGTCACAGCAGCAGCACCTTGCACACACAGAGTCTCTATCTCGAGCTCCAGCGAGCCATGGATCTCTGCAGCCCAGGGCCTGACGTCGTCCTCCTGGTCCTGCCCAGCCAAGGCACCTTCAACCTGGAAGACTGCAGGGCCATGGAGGCCCCCCTTGTGGAGCTCCAAACACCCATATGGCAGCGAGCCATCGTCATATTTACACACGGAGCTCAGAAAGGTAAGTCCTGTGGCTTGTGTTGATTTAGTGGTTTTGACGGTCAGAGGGGTGTAACAGAAACCTAATTTGCTTTGCTACGAGGCCAGTTGCCATAGAAAGTCAATGACCATGAAATAAAGCAGTCTCATAGTGAATAAACACAATGATGTTTCTTTCAATGCGTGTTTTTGTATGAGTACTCATATGAGTGTGTATATATATATATATATATATATTTATTATCATTTATTTTTTTATTGTTTCTGTGGATGATTCCTCTAGGACCCAGTGGGTCAGAGGACCAGCCTGCGGGGAGCAGGGCTCTGCTGTGGCTACTGGAGCGCTGTGGGTTCAGGCACCACATGCTGGACCCCCGTGCCCCAGACCCCTGCTCACAGCTCCACGCGCTGCTGGCTCACATAGACCAGATAACGGAGGCTACCCAGAGACAGAGGGATCTACACCACAGGATGTACTCCGGTATCAGACAGGAGCTGAGAGCAAAGGCAGAGAGGAAGAGGACGAGGGGAGAGGGAGGAGAGCGTTTTGAGTTGGTGGTGGTGGACGGGAGGATGGAGAGAAGGAGGAATCAGTTAGGAGGAGGTGAGGCGATTGAGATGGAGGTGTTTTAACATGCCAATATAAGCAACTACACAGGAATGAACAACATACCTATAGGGGAGTTCTTTAAATATAAAGACCTAAAACGTGCTTCTCTTACGTAGTTATTGCAACAAAGGCACATTAGGAAAGATAACCCATCATATGTTGAGTGATCAGAAAAACAATTGGTTCCTTTTAAACTCATCCATGATAAATATGAAATCTGACCCAAACGGTTGACCAGCTCAGGCTCTCTTACACAAAATCGCAATGCTTTGGTATCAGTGAACACAATTATGTTTCATGGATCATGAATATTAACCAGTATTTATATGGGAGATTAAAGTAATGTAGTTTTAATAATACTAATGTAATTGAATGGCTTGTAACTTTTCGGCCCTCTCAGATGTGAAGAGTGGACTAGGCCTTGTGTTGCTGGGAAGGAGACGTGCTGGCAAGTCCTCAGTGGGAGATACCATCCTGGGTAGAGGGGTGTTCCAAGCTGGCACTAAGACTACTCAATGTAAAACAGGCCAAGGAGAGGTAGCAGGGTGGTCAGTGGCTGTGGTGGACACCCCCGGGTGGAGTAGGTTTGGTCTGGCCAAGCCTCAGCAAGTCAGGGAAGAGATCGGACGTAGCGCCTCGCTCTGCTCGCAAACAGGAAGTGAAGTATCCTTCCTATTGGCTATTCCTGTGGACGTATCTTTTGGTGACAAGTACAGGGGATTGGTGGACAGCTACCTGGGAGTTCTGGGACAGGGGATGTGGCGGCACACGGTAGTGCTGTTCACCTTCGCCGACCAGCTGGGCGTGAGGACGATAGAGGAGCACATTGAGCAGCAGGGGGCACCATTGAGGGATGTGCTGCGGATGTGCGGTGGAAGGTACCGTGTGTTCCAAAACAACATGACCGACGCTGAAGAACAGACGCAAATCATTGAACTGCTGGAGACTGTGGAGCAGCTTTGATTCCTGCATTAAACTAGTTTGACATTTAAGTAATTTGGACTTACATAATATAGTTTATCATAGCATTTCAGGCAATAAGGGGAAGAACATAATTAATTGGATGATAATAATAATAATAATAATAATAATAATGAAAACAAAACACTTTTGTAGGTGATTTCAGTTTATTATCAGTTAACAAGAACCCATCATTTTGAGCCTATGGGTCATCAACAGTGTGGAATGGTTCTATATAGTGTCAACATCTCACATTTCCTGAGAATATTTTAGACCAGACACTGATTTCTCTTCAATACATAACTATACGAGTGAATCAAGGGAGGGAAGGATCAAAAGGGACTGTTTATCTGAGACAATACTGCAGTCAAAATTATTACATTGATTATGGAGAATTTTTTTTTCAAAAGGACCTCATGGTTGGTTTAATAAAATATATTATTGCTCGTGTACCCTATTGCGAATAATTTTAAGGAAACTGCCATATCTGGGAAATTCCATCCAAAATAAATAGCATTGCCCCTGTTACTTTTCAGAAAGTCCTTCATGAATTTAATTAAAAAGCACAGTAAAATCCCATGATCTTTCTCTCCTGACTTCAGATCCTTCCTTTGGGGATCACCCAAGATTTTATCAATCACTTCATAATTTTTTTTCTCCAATATTCAGTGTATCAACAACCGAAGCAATCATTATTCAGGTATACACAGTATACTGAGACAGGAAAAGCACAAGACAAAGGATATACAGAGGCAAATATCAAGTATGGGCATTAGCAATGGAGATAAACCCTATTCTTGATTAAGGGTCAAGGTGGTCGGGTTTATTTCTGCTGGGAGCTGAGAATAGTGCAGAATGCAGAATAATGAAATCGAATGATTAGGGGAAAAGTGGTTTTGAAATTACAGTAAAGTAGTTGCTTTCAACTGTTATAATAAATAAACTAAATATATTTATTTAAAATTTCAAGGCCCAGTTGAAATAACATGATTTTTTATTTACAGCTAAACTTAGCTTGGAAGTATTTAAGTATTGGAATATTAAAAGCTAGTGAGTGGGGGATGGCAAAGTAAATTTGCCAAGAAAGGATAACACTAATCACTAATCAGCGCCTATGGCTTCTCAAAGGCGATTCTCTCGGTTTTGATGCACAGCTTCGACAGTCTAAACTTCAGCCCAGAAAAGTTGATATGAAGACGCTGGTGTCCAGGTTGAGGGTAGCGTGCCACCAGTGGTCTGGAAAGTAGAGCACCTCCCCCGGGCGAATAGTGCACTCTAGCGGCGCTTCCTCCATTGGCAGGTTTGGGTAAGTGTTGGTCAGCCATGAAAGCGTCGTGTAGTTCGGATGGAAATGAGGCTCCTGGTCCGGTGGGTAGAGGAACCAGCGTTTTCTGCCATGAATGACTTCCGAGTAGCCAGGACCGTGCCAGTGGAATGGCACGCCGGTTCCGGGACCGGCGATACCGAAGCTGTACGCCCCGGTTGAGTGGGGAAGCAGATACGGCGGTGCCTCGTAGTTATTAAATAGCGACTCCCATTCTGTAAAGTTGTTGTCGCCGAAAAAGTAGAGAGTGTCACTTCCCAAAGTGTCCACAGACTGCGGTTTCAATAGCAAGTCGATAAACTCTTCGAAGGGGACATCAACTTTCCTATACGAATAGGTGTTAGCAGTGCTCAGACGCACTGTCCGGTGACCATATTCCTGGAGTAAGTTAGTCTTGGAGCACAATAACTGGAATTTTGTGTTATCAGTTAAACCTCTGAGAATGACCGGTTTAGAGTAGGCATATTGCTCGATGAATTGGCGATGGGAAAGAGATGACTTGTCCAATCTGTCAATATTGCAAGGTCCTTCATCAATCAGCCTGTTCTCTGATTTCGGCGACCACCCTCCTCCATCTAACACGGTCGCGCAGTTAAGTTTTATCGCCAATGAGAACCATATTAGGGTCGTAATTAAGAATGTTTCAATATGAAATAAAATGTTAATTTCCATTCAAATTACTGCTCAAAATACAACACTACGGAACACTTACACATGGGTCCTGCTTTTTCCTGGTTCGTCACTGTAATGATTTTTTTAGGGACGTCTGATTGGTTGAAAGATTTTACACGTGTCATTTAGATTTAGTTGAAAGTTGAAACATCCTACATGCATGTTTTTATGAAAGCGTTTCCGTCCAAAATTACGTAGATTCTTGTTCTCCAGATATTAGCTTATTTTTTATTACTTTATATTTTTTGTTAGTTGGTCCTAGTCACCAAAATGTTAAGGCTATATTTTCTGAGTAGCAGCGCTTGAACAACAACAACGGCACATACAGACCCACAAAGATGACCCCCCCTCACAGCTCTTGCTCTTGAAATGCGAGGTCGGTCCAGTTGAAGTTCATGGCTGATGTCATGATGAAGTGATTACAATCGGTGCAAACAATAAATAACAAATTAGAGCCCTCCTACTTGCTACTACTAGTCGCTAGCGCAGTGGCCCATCGCGAAGATAAAGCGTCCAGATGGTTACTCTAGGCTAGTTTATTTAAACTAATATATCGTCGGTGTTTTGAAGTTCGGCGAAATACTGACTGTTTTAGTACTGGGTGGCAAGCTAATTCTACAGATTAGACCATGTTTTTTGTCTTCGCTTGTGGTGCAGCGTTCTTTCCTGGACTTTTCTTCAGTTTTAGGAAAATACTACGTTCAACTTTTGCAAACTGGACAGAAGCGGATGTGGTAGCTGTCAGTGAGAGGTAACTTTA
>JAPMUY010007884.1:0-62362 GCA_026901105.3 Galaxias olidus | reverse complement strand
AGAATGCCGATTGAAGCATTTGAAAAGGCAAATGCAAAAGATATTATTGCATTTTCATTTACATTTTGTCTCAAATAACACATCCAAATGTGGAAAGTGATAATGCTATTGTTGAATTGCATTTGCATTTTCAAGTTTACATTTTCATTTGAATAGAGTCCCTTATGGGCTTCCATACACATATGGCGGACATTTATTTGTTTTTGTACTTGAAGAAACATGACTATTTACAGCCATTTCACCAATTTCATAACTTCTAATCCTTACCCCTAATCATAAAATGTAATAACAATGAACATAGAAAGAAAAACGTTCTAAAATTGGATAGCCGATTTGTTCCGAGTAGCTTACCGCTTTGCAGAAGTGGCCTAATAAAAAAAGAGCATGCAAAGCGGCATTTTATAGTTTTTGCTGTGGTCTGCAATAGCAGTTTGCCCTTTCCAAAAGCAAATGTGTGAATCCATCGCAAGAAATTGGCTACGAGGTGTGGCGTGAGAGCGTTTGAAAAAGGTAATTTGCGCGAGTCTCACGCGTTATTTGGCGGCTCTGGAAAAGAATAAGAAAATGTGAAGTCTAGCTAGATTATCGGCCACATCTCTTCAACTTCCTCAGAGCTGTTTTCCGCTGTCTCTGTTCGTAGCAGTCTGGATGGAGACGAGAGGAAAGTTCAAACTAACTAACGTGTCAAGGCACTCAAATGGCGCAACGTGTCATACCTAGCAAATTGATTAAGAAGTTGAAATGTTTTCATGTTGCAGCAGATGCAAATCAGATTATTCACTACATACAATTAGTCTTTTTGTTACAGGTTACTGAGGTATTCTAGGCTAAATTAAATAAACGCTACAAATGGTCTGCAAAAAAAGTAGTATTGCCAAGCAATATATTTGTTTGAGAAGTAGTATTGCCATGGCAATACTGACGGTGGTGGGCATGTTAAATACAAATAAATAAGTAAAATCACCACATACAGCCAAATAACAATCACACTCGCGAAACCTAGCAGAGTAGCAGTCACGTGAAAAGTGAACGAAAGACAGGACAGGAAACAGAAATGAGTAATACACCCCTCGACTGGGTCTGAGCCCTTCATTCAATTTTCACGTGACTTCCGCATAGAAAAGAGAAAAGAGTAGTTCACCCCAGAACTGGGGCTAAGTTCGAATTCTTTAGTTTGCTTAGGTAGGTTCCTAACTGAGTCAATTGACCCGGAAGTATCCAAGTGGCAGCCATGATAAGTACTGTTCGAATTCTCTAAGTGCCAAGGAAAGGTGCTTCAATGCTTCCTAACTTGTGTACTTTAGCATAGGATACATTGGACCATCCTTTACAAAAGGAAATTAGCAAATGCCGCCCCACAATTCCTTGTGGCAGCAATATTTAAAGTGATACACCGTTCAGCCGTCGATCGACATGACCGACAAGGGATGCAGATCATATAGCCTAGTTGTTTATTAAGCATTTTCCATCTTATGTTATGCCCTATCTTGCTAACATGCTTATACAGTATGTTTTCAAATGTCAACATGTTAGAAACTTAAGAATGATAATATGTAACTATAGTAGCAGATTTGTATGCCTAACATAAATGCATAACTTGCATACGTTTGACGATTAGGCTTCATACAATCATACTGTATTAATTGGGATTCATGCGTGGCGATAAATATGAGTTGACAGGGGGATGAGGACGTGAGCAACCATTCTCAGTGACATATTTTGTTTCACTATTGTGACAGGTAGCCCATATTTTTAATTCCAACCTTGGTAATTAAGTAGGTTAACATATTTATCCGCCTTGTCCACATTTATATATAGGCCATGAAACAACATGGTGACGCACGGGCAAAGTATCTAAGATGCGCTTCTTGATGGCTATAGTTCATCTTCGGGACATTGTAGTTTCTCCACGAACGACCCACGAAACCCACCGTTGCATGATTATATACACTAAGCTAAGTGCAGTCGGACTCTTTTGGCAACGCGATTGTCTTTTCTTAAGTCCTTATGAATTCTCCTTCATATCTTTCCTTAACCTCATGACCTTTTCCCTCAGGGTTAAGGAAAAGTACATAGTGAAAGTCATTAGGACGTACTTTATTGAAGAATTCGGATACAGCCTGGGTCTTCCGGTCTGAGTCTTTCGTTCACTGGTTACGTGATAGCTGCGCAGGCACGAGAGATCAGGAACCATGAATTAGGAGTTCACCCTTTGGGTCTGAGTCTTTCCTTCACTTGTAACGTGACTGCTTCATGCTTATACGAGTACGTTCATAAGTGATCGTTACTTATTTTTGGATAATTACACTTCAGTTTAAATGCATTAACCCTCCCGTCCCCCCGTCCAATGAACGAAAAGACTAGAAAAAAAGAGTAGTTAATTTTACTGAACAAGTTAAAGAACCAAGTCACTAAAATGAACCAATCTTCCCATCACTAACGCTGAGTTCGAAATCACCTACTATGCACACTTAACAAACTACATTTGACCGAAAAGGAGTATGCAGTATGTCAACGGTGCATAGTATGTGAAATTTGAGTATGAAAAAAGTTCCCGGATGCCATACTGAAATTGGGGAAAATGTTGAGTACCCGAGAGAAGTTTCTAGACGATGCTTCACGCCCCAAAATGCAATTCGGCAACTTTCTCCTTAGCTTTGACCATAGACATACATCCATAGATCCCTCCAAGGCTGCTGCTGTATGTCGCCGCTATGCGTCTGCAGGTCCGCCATCTTGGAGCGGGCAAGATCCGCGGGTAGACAAATACAATGTGTATTGAGAGAAGGCAACAAAGCAGACAAAATTGACTGTAACTCGCCTTATTCTGAATTGATTTTCATGAAATTTGTATTGTTATAAAGGTGGGAAATTGAACATGACATGGGTTACTTCTTGGAATTAAATTCAGATACTGGGGGTGGATTTAATCAGCTCTATGCCAACACATTAACCTTTTGAATAGACAAAACTTCCACTGGGACATGCAGGCTACAGTTTATGAACAGGAAACATCAGGTGTAAATTATTTGGAATATCAGATTTTGTAAGTTTCTCCAAAAATTTAGATTTCTACATCTATTAAATTGTATTGTTATATTGATCTTTGGTCATTTATTTATTATTAGGCTAAATATCAGGCTCAAGTTAAGAGAAGAACATCCAGTCAGTTCAGCCGTACACCCCAAGACACATATGTTAACTCCACTTCTCCTGGCTAGACAGTTGCCATTACACAAAAAATGTCACAAGTAGATCACAAAATATTGAATTTTCATCTTCAATAATACACTTCCAACACTGACATATGCGATATAATACTATAATATATTAAAAGTACAATACAATACTATAATATAATAGTATAATATAGTACAATATAATACACTGCTCAAAAAAATTCAAGGAACACTTTTTAATCAGAGTATTGCATGAAGTCAATTAAACTTCTGGGATATTGATCTGGTCAGTTAAGTAGCAGAGGGGGTTGTTAATCAGTTTCAGCTGCTTTGGTGTTAATGAAATTAACAACAGGTGCACTAGAGGGGCAACAATGAGACAACCCCCAAAACAGGAATGGTTTTCCAGGTGGAGGCCACTGACATTTTTTCCCTACTGGTAGCATGAGGCGATACCTGAACCCTACAGAGGTTGCACAGGCATTCCAACTCCTCCAGCATGGCACATCAATACGTGCCATTGCCAGAAGGTTTGCTGTGTCTCCCAGCACAGTCTGAAGAGCATGGAGGAGATTCAAGGAGACAGGCAGTTACTCTAGGAGAGCTGGACAAGGCCGTAGAAGGTCCTTCACCCATCAGCAGGACCGGTATCTGCTCCTTTGTGCAAGGAGGAACAGGATGAGCACTGCCAGAGCCCTACAAAATGACCTCCAGCAGGCCACTGGTGAGAATGTCTCTGACCAAACAATCAGAAACAGACTTCATGAGGGTGGCCTGAGGGCCCAACGTCCAAATGACCGGTTTGGTGGTGGGTCAGTGATGGTCTGGGGAGGCATATCCATGGAGGGACGCATAGACCTCTACAGGCTAGACAATGGCACCCTGACTGCCATTAGGTATCGGGATGAAATCCTTGGACCCATTGTCAGACCCTACGCTGATGCAGTGGGTCCTGGGTTCCTCCTGGTGCACGACAATGCCCAGCCTCATGTGGCGAGAGTATCCAGGCAGTTCCTGGAGGATGAAGGAATTGATATCATTGACTGGCCCCCACACTCGCCTGACCTAAATCCAATAGAACCCCTCTGGGACATTATGTTTCGGTCCATCCGATGCCGCCAGGTTGCACCTCAGAAATGATACCCTGGTCCAGAGCTCAATGATACCCTGGTCCAGATCTGGGAGGAGATACCCCAGGACCCCAGGACACCATCCGTCGTCTCATTAGGAGCATGACATTGTCAGGCATGCATACTAGCATGTGGGGGCAATACACAGTACTGAGTACCATTTTGAGTTGCTGCAATGGAATTTCAGCAAAATGGACTAGCCTGTCGCATCATTTTTTCACTTTGATTTTCGGGGTGTTTAAATTCAGCCCTATGTAGGTTGATCATTTTCATTTCCATCAAACGATGTGGCATCCTTTCGTTCCAAACACATTACCCAGTCCATATCAGTATAGATATCCAGCATCCACCTTCCATTTTTTTTGAGCAGTGTATAATACTATAATATAAAAGTACCGCAATACAAAAATATAATAATACAATACTATAATATAATAATACAATACGTGTGTCAAGTGTTTGAGACTAATGTTCAGAATCAGATATAGTGCAGTCATATGCCAACAAAAATAATTGGCTCTAGAGCAACTAGGTATGGCAAGTCAAAGTAGTTCCCTGTCTTAAGACAAACTCAATTCCTCTTCATCTCACACTTATCAGCAACATGTGAACACGTTTGATAAATAAAACCATTAAATCGAAAGCAAATTAAACAAAATAAAAAATAAATAAAAAGTTGCGACACTGGCAAATACAACACTCAATAGCAATCATACCTCAGTTTTACATTTGTTGACTTTTTTTTTTAATTTGTGAAGTGAAGTAGCCATTCTTAATTTATTGTCACAATTATTCCTCAAGTTTAAAGTTGTGGAACTTGCTGACAATTAATGACACGATGCAAAAGTGATGATTGTCAGATGGCTCAAGCTTTCCTTAGTCCATGATCTTTTGTGAATCTTTGACAAAAACAAGCCCATCTCAAAATTTCTTCTGGCATAGCGATATGGTGCAGCCGGTGTTCTAGTTTAACTCGGGCCTGGATTGTCTTGGGTCAATGCGCTTGCGCGTGCCAGAGCGCTGCAAACTGTGGCATGGATTCCAGAACAGCGTGTCAAATGTTAGCATTTTCACCTTCAATATGAAATAAACTTGATTGACGATTGTATGGTTTTTGGTAGGCTACAGTACAACTGTAAGTTCTTCAAGTTACAAAATGATTTTATATTTGACCTCACAAATAATAGCAAATAGGCCGGGCCTGGATTCGAGCCTGGTCAAAACTGAAATCTCCGAAATGACGGCATTTACACACTACCGCGCTGCGCCACCATACAAATGATGCTCAATGAAGCGCTTATCTAGTATCAACTCTTAATCTATTTAAACATACTCTATGTCAACAAGAGACACCTATGTTAACTTGGGTCGACATGTAAACTAAATGCTAACTTTACGTCGGCAAATAACGTTAAAATTGACAACATGTTATGCAAGAAATTGGTTGAACGTTTGAGTATTTAAAATAAATAATGGTTAATAAGTTCCGAGAAAATAATGTAGGAGCGAAACAGAATTTGATATTATCACATCCTTTATTTGCCAACTGTGACTAACAACAGCCTTTTAATAGCAGCATGGGCAAATATTGTCAGAAAGGTAGTCTCCCTCCACACAATTCCAGCGAAACCTGAATTAACACGACGAACATTAAAGCTGAATCTAAATGACAACATAAAATGGAGGCGTTTATAACGTATCAGTGCATGAAACATTAAAGTATTTAGACCAGTTATTGTTATGACAAAGCATGTTACTGAGTCTAAACCAAATAGCCTATTGGCCTAACACATTTAGATTTTTAAAACCCAGAAGTCTTAACCATTGCTTAGTGATAGTTTCCAACGTGTGCTTCTCCCCAAAACAACATACTTCTGACTGGTAATCCATTTGAAACACTGCTCTAACTAGTATTAGGGAGGGTTCCGCTTCACAAAACTATGAACAACCTTTTCCACGTTTACCCCTATTACGTTGTCCTTTAACAATTATTCAGTAACGTTTTCTTTTCGTTTGGTAGGCATCATCACAACGACGTCAGGTCATTTTCCAGAAAGGTTTGAAGCGATATTTCACGCTCACTAACTTACATAACAGTAAAATACAACATTGTATTAAAATCTATCCCGTGATGCCTGTTTTTAACGTTTCGCCTATTAATTTTGTACAACCAAACGCTGCACATACCAGTGGCATTGTTTCAAGTGGTATTCCTTGCGCAACTCTTGACTGTTGCCTGCCCCAATATGGCGACCATGTAGACGCACGTCAAATCCCAATTCGCGGGATCTATTATACATATGGCTTTGACAGCGTTACAAAAGTGCCTGGGGTTCGGTCACATGTTCCAGTTGAGTATACTAACAATATAATCAAATCGTTGTAAACATTTATTTATTTAATTTATTTATTAAATGTGTCTTTATTTATAAACGTTTACTAAACCTACAAAAATTATGAAGATTGGATTGTTTCATCTCTTAATTTTTTTTAAAAGTCAATAGTCAATCCATGCACTATGATGTCGAACCACCAATATTTGAAAAGTGGACCCCATGACACATTTTAATAATAATAACACATTTAATTTATAGGCAATATTTTAACGCTAAGGGACACTTATCACAGTGTTTTTGACAAGGAATTGTTTTTGTGGTTGCTAGGCTAACAAGCTAGTTAGCTAACAGGGACTTGGACTTCACTGCTCTAACGGTCTCGCACCGGACTGACATTACACCGGAGCGCCCCTTCTCTCAGCTGCACAGCTTTGGTGGCTACAACACTCCGAACTGCATTGAATTTTGGATTTATGCGCTGGCCCAGCTGCATCTGCAGCGTTTCCTGGCGATTGTTGTTCCCTAGGTTAGAGCGCTCCATCCCCTCTATCATGACGAAAAAGTGCATCTGCCGACGCAGTTCCTAACATCTCCGCGGTGACCTGGCGTTCGGTGCTGCAGGACCGTCTGTGCCCTCCAGACCATGAGGATGCCTTAGACTCTATCCACTTTTAAATCAGGCCTAAAAACGTTTATATTTAAGAAAGCCGTCTGCTAAATTGTTTTATTGTTGTATAACATTCAAAAAGCTTAAAAAAATTAAGAGATGAAACAGTCCAATCTTCCGAATTTTTGTTTTTTAATAAAGACAAATTAATAAATTGTCAAATGTCTAAAAGGGTGCGCTCATTGTTTAACCTGTCTAGCCAGTAGCCATAGCGCCTTTTCCTAGTTTGATTGCTAAGACTGAAAGCACCGCCTACTCATTTGCATAATGAAGAAGAAACGCATACAGAAATGTAAAAGGAAATGCCAAAAGGAAATCTAAAAGCCAACTTCTGAAGAAACGTTTAAAGAAAGTACTAACGAAGTAAAAATGTAAATTGGAAGTACATAGGAGGGGAAATGCAAAGCAAATGTAAAAGGAAATGTAAAAAGCAATAAAGAGAGGTAAATAGGAAAGTAAATAATAGGGGCTGTAATACAAAGGAAAATACAATCCATGGCATTTTATTTATTTTTGAGTAATTTATTTATTGATGTATTTATTTTCAATTTTGGCAGCTTTAGTCCTCCATACAATATGAAATAAACTTACTTTTTAAAAGCTGATTTGATGATTGTATAGTTTATGGTAGGCTACAGGAGAACTATAAGTTCTTTAAGTCACAAAGTTATTTTATATTCGACCACACAAATAATATTTAAAAAAATAGGCCGACCCTGGGCGAAACTGACAATACATATATTACTACGCCGTCGCTTTACCGCTACGCCACCGTAGAATAGATTTCTCCACACTCGCTTTTCTAGTATCAACTCATAATATATTTAGTCATACTCCATGTCAACAGGAGACGCCTATGTTAACTTTGGTTGACATTTAAACAAAATGTTAACTTTGAGTCAGCAAATAACGTTCAAATTCACAACCTACTATGCACGAAGGCGTTTCAATGTTAGACCTATAGCCTAAGCCTACGTTTGAGAATTGAAAATAACTGATACATTTTTTTAATATTATTTGTGTGGTCAAATATAAAATAACTTTGTGACTTAGAGAACTTATAGTTCTCCTGTAGCCTACCAAAAACTATACAATCATCAAATCAGCTTTTAAAAAGTAAGTTTATTTCATATTGTAGGTGAAAATGCTGACATTTGACACACTGTTTTGGAATCCATGCCACAGTTTGCAGCGCTCTGGCACGCGCAAGCGCATTGACCCAAGACAATCCAGGCCCGACTTGAAATAGAACACCGGAAATCCAAAAGAAGAAAAAGAGGAATATTACCATAGATATGTATGTCTATAAATATTACTATCAAAGAACTTACACTCTTTGTTACTATTGAACAGTTTTGCGGAGATCTAACCAGTGGCAGATAAAATGAGTGTTAAATACTGAGACTTCAAGAGGACTGATTTGAACGGTGATTTTTTTCATTCTGCCATAGACACTACAATGTGCAAACTGTATAAAGGTATTGATAATCCGTTATTACAAAAAAGTGGTATATTGTCACTTTAATGATGGGAGCAGTGGTACTGATGAGCCTGTTTATTATACGATTTTTTTTGCCATTTCTTGCCATCTTTCTGATCTGAATGCCGATTTTTTTCATTCATTCTGCCTTGTTATAGACTGCTCTGGCAGCATAAACTGCATTGCTTTTAGCCTGAATAATATCGTTTTTAATTCTTCATGTTTGTTTAATATTATAGTTTTCTCATTTTGTGTAATATATGCAACTTGTCCGTGTTTGAGATTGGTCATGTGGTGCAAACACCGCCCCTTTTATGTCAGCACGCTCATAGCTGGATTGGTTGAACCTGGATTGATTTACCGAGTTGGTAACCTTCTCAAAGGTAACACTTATGCGTGATTGCGGTTGTTAGGGTTAGTGAACTCAGATAACAAAAGATATCCTGGGTATGTTGAACTTGCTTCATGGTATAGGCCTCGGGTGAATTTGAGCAATATCTTAGAAACCTATTGCCTTTGGAAAGGTAACATTAGACTTGTCCCACTCCTTTTAGTGATGTCACTCTGATGTCATTGATTGAGTCATGCATACCTCCTGGTCCACCTCTTGTTACCATTTGCCTGATGTGCTCTGGAAGGTGTAGCTCATTTCATGTTTTACATCACTAAGTTTTGTGTTGTTTACATAATATAAGTAGATAAGGATATCATCACAAAGATCAGTGATACTCAGCCTTTTCGCCAATAAAACCTACAAGGAACATAACGGTCCATTTTATGAAGAGGTACATAAATCGTTTCAAAGTGCTCCTAATATTTCTGATACTGTTATGTTCTCTCCCAAACCAACCTTCTACTTAGGTTCCCCTTCAGCACTCCCCCTCCCTTTTTCTATTCTATTTTCTTTGCACATAATGGTGGATAGAAACATTCAGGGAATTCATCACAGTAACTAAACCAAACCCTTAGGCAGCATGCCCCGTTCACCCCCCACCTCTCCCCTCTCTAAGTCCCTCTCTCTGCAAATCTCCCAAATAAGGAGATACAATCATGGTGAAAAAAGGGGGGAAAAGAGAAAATGGTGGATCAAGAATAAAATAAGAGGACTGGAAGCTCATAGATTGTTTGAAAAAATACACATCCTTTTAGGGCTGTGGTTTCCTCCCTCCCAGCACTTCATCTCCACCCCTTTTCTCTCTCTCTCACTCTCTCTCTCGATCTCTCTCTCGCTCTCTCTTCTCAGTTTCTCCTCCCCCCTCATTGAAACTGGTGAAATCATTGCAGACGAGTGTGTTTGCTCTTTTTGAACCGGCACTCCCTTAGAGTGGACTCTGTACTGTCACGCAACAAGGAGTAGACTGGAAACCCACAACAGCCTAGGACCACAGCCACCTGTACTCACCTCAACCAGCACAACTCTCAACAGAACACTGTGAGTACTCCACATACCAGTCTAATTGTTAGCTTGGTGAGCACTTTGTAGTGTCTATTACCTTGTGTTCAACATGTTCTTGTTTTCTGTTTCTTAAATGGCTTGTGAAACCTTTGTGATATAGAGGTCTGGGAAGTCTTTAGAAGACAGGCTGGGAGAAGACTTGATAGCTGAAACAATCTGATTACTTTATAAACCGTGAGGCCTCTCTTTCTTTCACGCACAAACACACAACAACAAGACTGCATGGAATGTTTAATACATTCTGGATCCCATGTGGGAATGTTCCTTTTTAGTTTCTGATACATTTTTTTTCTCTGTTCCTGACTTACTGAGGTGTTTGTGGTTATCAGATCCTTGCTTGTCAGATTTGTTTTTAATCAAAGTACGTTCACAGCATTCTGTATCTAAAACATTTTCTCCCCAAAAACCGGGGCCTAGAGTGAGGCTAGAATTCAAGAAAATACTAGCAGATCCAGCCCATGACGAGTAGTTTGGCATGAAGATGTGGTCAGCCTTGTGTAATACATCTTCCAATATTTCTAAAGATCTTACTCTGGTACCAATGTATAGTGAAGCTGTGGTGGGAGTGAAACTATGTGAGCTTGGCTAGAATGTTTGCTGACAGCTGGGGAGAATATATGGGTTACATCTCAGTTAAGGCCTGAGAAAACCGCAACATCCCTTTTGTATGTGCTTGTCTTAAAGGGCCCCTAATGTTGACAATCATACATTTTTGTGCGATTCCTTAGTGTCTATGGCACATTTAAAAATATTTGAACACAAAAAATGTATATTATATTTAGTATTAAAACCACTATAAGCATTTTTTTTTGTAATAATGTATTATCAATACCTTTTTAACAGTTTACACATTGTGAGAGTGCAACAGTTTGTTGTCGATGGGAGAATGAAAAACATTGCCGTTCAGATCGGTCCTCTTGAAGTCTCAATATTCACTATAAAAGTTGTCTGCCGCCGGGCGTGATCTGCCACGAAACTGTGACGATTTACTTTATGGCACAAGGAAGTGCGTCAGGAAGAGAATATCATACTTGGAGTATAGTCATTGATCATGCTAGCGCTATGCAGTGACCACGAGCATTCTGCATGTCTTCTTTGCAACAGTTAGGGAACATAATTACAGTAAGCTAATTGTAGAGGCAGCCAAAACCACCTCTTATAAGAAACTACCTATAGCTGCTATAAAGCCACTATAGGCAACTTTTGTATTAACGTATTATCAATACCTTTCTACAGTTTGCACATTGTAATGTCTGGGAGAATTAAAACATCGCCATTCAGATCAGTCCTCTTGAAGTCTCAATATTTAACACTCATTTTGTCTGCCACCGGTTACGATCTCCCACGGAACTGTGACAATTGCTTGCACAATTGCACAAGGAAGTGTATCAGGAAGAGAATATCATACTTGATGTATAGTCGTTGATCGTGCTGGGGACATGCAGTGACCACGAGCATTCTGCATGCTTTCTTTGCAACGGTTAAGTAAAAATAATTACACTAAGCAACCGGTTGGGGTTCCCAAAACCAGAAACTACCTATACAGCCGCTTCAATTATTCTAGGTGGGTGCATCTTTTTTCCCTTCAAACTCGCATGCCGTTTTCAGTGGTGAACACGAGTTTACAGCCAGTACTCATTAACATTCATTAGCTGAGTTGTGTTATTGGTTAGGGATAGTAACCTTCTGCAGTTGCCATTGCTGCCACCAGAGTAGTTCAACCTTACTGAGTCCGTGATTGGTCAGTCAGAGTGACTTCCATTTTCTACGTCACAAATGGTTGTGATTCAGAACAGCTTGTAAAATAGGGTAGATGTGTTGTCAGAAGAATTGAACTAGAGAACATGCACAAGGCACATATTTCACTTTTTCATGTTGTTGGCACTATCCCTCTTGAGTGATAAAACAGTGCCAGACAGAAATATTCAAAATCTTACATTATGGTCCCTTTAAGTACATTTCTTAAATGAAAAAAAAACCGTAGCGGTACAAGTGCGTTGTCATTAACAGACCGATGTGTGGATATTGAAGGATTAATGAGTTGTGTGTGTGTGTGTGTGTGTGTGTGTGTGTGTGTGTGTGTGTGTGTGTGTTCAAATGGAGGATTGACCCTGTAGCAGGTCTCCCATTTGTATGGCTTACAGAGTTGAGCAGAAGGGTTTCCTTCTGTTGTCTCACGGGTAGACCAGGCCCATCCTTACCTTAGTCACTTGCTTTCCCTACATAAATTGTATTAAATTGCTTCATTTGCAAGTTGTTTCGGCAGCAATAAGAACAATCTACATACTATTTAAAAGGGCCTTCCCCACTGACCCTATATAAATATATAAGCCCCATTAACACAACATGGGCCTTCATACTCTGGGACAAGGCTTAATTCAGCTAAAAAGTTGTCTTGATGAAGTTGATGTTATAGTCTGCTGTGAGGCAGATTCTCAGGTTAAAAATTTGGATTTGTCTGTGCAGAATTTGGAAGACTCTTAGATATCTCTCACTATCTCTATCTTACTTAGCTATACATATATATCTATTAGCTATACCGCTTAGCTCTCTCTCTCTCTTTCTCTTAGCTATACATATATATCTATTAGCTATACCGTTTATCCTTTTTGCAGGGTTGTGGGATATATATGTATGTATGGAATCAGTGTTAACTGTGGCATAGATTGACTGAAAAGACAATATCCTTCTCATCACACCCATGTCAAACCCATGTGTTATTTGTGCCTTTAAAGGACATGCAGTTCCAAAGATGGATAGGTTCTTCCTCCATATTGGGATTTGCCTCAGAAACATGTATTTGTTTTTGCTAAACCCGCTTATCAAACCTGGTTGTCAGACAAAGGATTTAAGAGAAGGACAGACCATCCAGGCTTTAATAAGGAGCAACAGATATACTGTTATTTCCAGACAAATCAGACAAAGGCTAACTGAAGTAGGAACCAAAGTAGGCAACATACAGGCCTCAATTCAATACTGACAATAGCTGTATTGCACAAAATACAGTTAAGATGACAACACCAGTTGTAATAATGACCACAAATTGAGGGAAATTGAAAGGCTGTACTAGAAATTTCATGTGTAGAACGCACACACAAACAAACTGTCAAAGTTCCATTTTGTACTCCATTCTACATTATTTTTGTGTGCCTGTTCCTATTCTGTGATTCATTAAAGCCTTAGATCATTAGAATATCTGTGCCACATAGGTTTTAGACTCACGTGCGGTACAGATCACAAAATGGGAAGTAGGTTATTGCTTAACTGGCAGTGTGCTTCCTTCTTGCAACATAAATGATAGTTTCCTGTAAGGCTGTGGAAAAGACAAACATGTACCAGCATGCACGGTTCAGCAAATGACACTGTACTACCTGCAGCTGTGCACAGTAATATGCAAACACACATCCACAAGTTATGCAAACATATCATAGATCAAATTTACATCAACATTACTCAAAAACAGCTGTTACACCATTTCCAAACACAGTTCATTTTAGTGTAAATGTGCAACTCCGTTGTTTGAGCAGATGTATTAGCATAGACGCCCACGCAATTACAGGAAGAAGATGTCACAAATAGAGAGAAATATTTTGTAAACAACTGTAAACTCTCTTGCATTTGAAATATCTACTTCTAAATCTACATTTGAGAGGCTACATCAGTTTCGTAATTTTCAGATTGAAGTAAGAAAATTAACTGAATTTAGCTGGCCTAATTTCTCATTCACAATAGTTGTTGGAAGATTGCGGTGTCAGTGTGAACAATAATTCGGGCATAGTACTGGTAAGACCAGCCAGGAGGGTTGTCAGTTGTGAGTAAACTTCATGCCAAAGGGATTTTTTCAGGAATCAAGACAACCAGTGTTGTTTCCAAGAGAGGCAGTTCAAAACAAGGCAAATATCTGTCTGATGTTCTCTAGTGTGCACTTTACAGGTATACATTACTCTGTGAGTGAAAGGATATAAACTATAAATAAACAAGCAAATGGGATGAGTGGGGTTGGGACTAATAAGTCAGAGATTTTTTATTTTATTTTACTTTGGCCCTTTGGATGTTGTTCGATGGCCATAGCTTGTTATGGTTCCACATAAAGGACCCTGGACATCATATACTGTAGATTTGAAACATAGGATACCTCATAGCTTCTGTTTCAGGTGATTGTGGTATCTTGTGACTGCTGTCCCATGATAGACATACATATATTCCATGGAATACATCTTGAAACACACAAACACAGATCAGGAGACTCCAATTACACCCCTATTTGTGTAGCTTGCAAACTAATGGAAGTTGGTTCTTGTGGGGGCAGACAAAACAGGGATTTTATTCTAATACTTACACACGTTTTACCAGAAACCACTATGGCCAACAAAGGTCCTTCATATGGTCTGAGCCGGGAGGTGCAGAGTAAGATAGACAAGAAGTACGACCCAGAGCTGGAGGAGAGGCTGATCGCGTGGATCAAAGCCCAGGTTGGCACTGGAGTGAGCGACCCAGAGACAGGAAAGACTGGGTTCCAGATCTGGCTCAAAGATGGCTGTGTAAGTCCCTCAAAGTCTGACACTTAGATTCTTACAATTTATTTTTGTGAATCAGTTTTGTGGCCAGTGCTACAATATAGATTCATGATGTAGATCCAAATAAAGCATTTCAAATATCTGTGCATATGTATGAATAGAGACTTGGGTAAATCCTTGTCTTTGTCAGGCTACCAAACTAAGTGGCTCCCTCTGCAACTTCTGTGTTCAGATTCTGTGTCAGCTTATTAACAGCCTGAGTGGAGACAACAAGCCGTTCAAGAGGATCCAGAGTTCCGGCATGGCCTTTAAGCAGATGGAGCAGATATCCCAGTTCCTCAATGCCGCTGAAAAATATGGTCTCACTAAGACTGACATGTTCCAGACCGTCGACCTCTGGGAGGGTAAGTCATGCTGCCTAAATCCTTTGAACTATAGAAAAGATGCACAGCAGCACTGTTGAGTTGCTTTGTGACAATAGGCTCCAAGTTTGGACGCTCCCATATATTTCAAAAGCTTTAAAAAAGGCATTGTTTTTAAAGACAACCTGTGCATAATCCTAGTACTCTGCGCCAATGTTTTACACTCTGACTGGGCTAAATTAAAATATGTTGTGTCTAGATTTTAAAATGTAGATAGGGTGTTAAAAGTATCACATGTAGTAGGCAAGAGAAATTGATCCATTGAAACAATTATTCAGTGTTGTTCTACTGCTTACCTAAAACAATGTCTACCTAAAACAATGTCCTAATAGGTAAAAGCCATACAAACAGATGTCTCCTGTACGGCCCCAACAGGAGGGGTGGTTTATGAAACGGCTGCATAATATACGTTATGATGTGTATTATGTGCAGGGAAAGACATGGCTGCTGTTCAGCGGACCTTGATGGCCCTGGGGAGTATTGCTGTCACAAAAGATGATGGGAGTTATCAAGGAGACCCCAGCTGGTTCCATAAGTGAGTCTTGTTAATATTTCTGTTATCACTTTCCAATGGCATGGAACACTATACGGCATTGTTATATTCAGGGAAAATGTTTTAATGCTTTTTTTGACTCAAAGTGTGTGTGTGCGCACACAGGAAATCGCAAGAGAACAGAAGGGACTTCTCAGAGGAACAGCTGAATGAGGGCAAGAGTGTCATTGGCCTGCAGATGGGAACAAATAAGGGGGCATCTCAGGCGGGTATGACAGGCTATGGCCGACCCAGGCAGATCTTGAACAACCCTTGAACCCTGTCGCACCTCCAAACCCATCCCTAACTACACTCCTTCCCCCTTGCTCTCCTGGCCAATCTCAGAAGAGGGTTCTGTCAGTTTAACAACGGCAGAACACAAACACAAAACTGGACCAAACAGTACATGTACACACATAATATAACATGCTGCTCATTCCAGAAACATTAAAACACACACCCACAACAAGCAAACATACTCAAACATAATGATCAAAGTCTCTAGGAGTCTAAGATTTTGTTATAGCTAAAACGACAATACAAGTCAGACCACAAGTAAGCCTTTCAAATTAGATATTGTGTTGAATACTGCACTGTGTTCGATGGTGATACGTTCAAGTGTAATTGGGATGTTTCTAGAATAGGGTGGATCCCATCCAAGTTGGAAAGCTGCAGTAAAATGTTGCTAATCAAGATTTGTAATCAAGATGTTGGGTTGTCTTTTTAAAGCTCAGTATTTTTGTACATTATGTAGTGATGATAATTGATAACTGAAATAAAGTTCTGTTTAATTATAAAAAGCCTCCTATAAAAAAAAATTCTATTTATACACTGAAAGGAATAGATATTTGTGGTCTGAGTGGATACGTTTTATGCATGGTTACAGTCATTTAATTTTAGGAATTAAAGAACTCTTCAACTGTGGTTTGACTTACAAACAGAACACAGGGGCTGGTGGGGCCTTTATACAGTACGTGCTCCTGGCGATATGGCAATGTGATAAGGAGTGGCTGTGACGTCAATCAAGGAAAGAAGGAAGGAAGGGGATGGGGGAGGTGTGCAAAAAGCAGGGGAGCATAAGCATATTGCCTGGCTTCTAACTTGATGACAGTGCAGACGAGTGCCAGCATAAGGAACATTTCATAACCTAGTGAATTTAGGGGAAAACAAGGTTCCAGGGGAGGAATAGCAACTCATGTTCCCTCTCGCTTTTCTGCCAAGGTTTTGAACTGTGTGTTTAGCTCAAATGTTGACTAAGCTATGGAGCAAAGAGTTATGACAAAACAGGTCAGGGGAAGGGAGTATGAGCCAGAGGGAGCAGAGAGAAAGGAGGAGGAGGGGTGTGGCATAAAGAGACAAAGAAAAGTATTCCACAGCAGAAAAGATTAAAGGGCAAGAAACAGATTTTAAGAAACGAGGTCAAATTAAGAATTAGTCAGAGAATGAAGCATACACACTTCTTTAAGTAGAACTGTAAGACACAGATGGATGTTTCAAATGTATGCATGGCTTTATGTTAGTGTTCAGGTAGTTTTTGGTAATAAGAGAACAATTCCTAAAAAGGAATGATCCCAATTGGGGGAGGGCACAGAGAAGTACCTTCCTTTTCTCTTTTCTGAAACCTCCCTCTGTTACTCTTTATCTCTTTATTCAACTTTATTGTCATTGCACAGAGTACACGTACTGAGCCAACGAAATGCAGTTACTCGGAAACACTATGTACTCACACACAAACACACACATGCACAAATACACACACACATACACACACACACACAAACACACACAATGTTGGTCTTTATCAAACACAAACTAAGGCAACAATGCCTCATTTGAATTGAATCTCAAATTAACTGAATTAGTAGGCTATTAAATAAGATAGCATCACCAGCTTGCATACATGCATCTAATTTTGAACCCTTTTATCACATAAAGCATAAACACCTTCTAAGAAACATATACCATTACATATCTTACACTTATTCCAAAGAAAGACTGGGTATAAATAACACATTCGAGACAAACTCAGCCTGAGTCTAAGCTCGGTTAACCAGACAAATTAAGGTTTAATTCGTCATTTCCAGTGCAATGAAATGTAACCTGCCAACTGCTTAAATGTGCAAAATAAGAATAAAGAATAAAATAAGATGAAGTAAAATAAAAAATATGTGAAATGTATTATCTGCAATAGCAATACAATTTTTAAAGAAAGTAGTGCAAATGCCATGTGTGCAAAGCAGAGATGAGTAAACCAGATTTAATAAATACAGATAACACTGAGTAACTAAAGACGTTTTTAACAGTGTTCTCTCTTACACACACGGTTTGCGAATATGTACACATTTAATATTGCCAGGGTTGCAGCTGGAAGACTCAAAAAATAATGCTAGAATTGTCTTCCATGCCATAAGATTACATCTAAACAACACATTGACTTAACAGACTACATAATTGTAATTATAATCTGATCTACTTGTGCCTTAATGATCAGTGATCAGGAGCAGTGATATTGATAAGCCCATTAATTTATGCATTCATACAGTTGCCATATTTTTGGCAGCTTTCCCTCCTGCCTCTGGCAGCATGAACTGCGTTGCGTTTCGCCTGGATAATATATTTTTTAATTCTTCATATTTGTTTGACGTGACAATCCTCTGAAGGTTTATCTGGGGTGTGGGTGTGTCCATGTGCTCGAGGCAGGGTTATCAGGATATTGAGGAGCACTGGGCTGCAATGGGTCATAAAAACACTCACCTCCCACACACATAGTTTGCATCCCACTACCCAGACAAACTTACTATATAGTAAGCCTGAAAAAGATTTAGTATGCCCCAATGCATAGTATGTCAAATGCAGTAAACCAAATATACCAGGATGTCATACTACATCCGGTCTCATTTTACAGTATGCTAGCCAGCATAATTTTCTGGCGCAATTAACGCAATCGTAAATTGGACGACGATCAGCAAGCAATGGATAAAGAAAATGGTTATCTTTGAATGGCAAGTTCAGCTACAAACCCTTCCAAATGGGTCTGTAGACAAGACCAAAGTTATCTGCAGGTACTGTCGATTAAATTCAGTTAGAGAACATCTTATCTGATATACCATTTGCTACCTAAGCACACAGCTAATGCAGACAGTCCCAATGTTGGCAAGAAGACAGTGGAGGGTTCGGCGGAGAGGTAGAGCTCAGTGTCATCAGCATAGCAATGAAACTGGACACCGGAGGATCCTTCCCAGGGGAAGGAGGTAAATGATAAACAGGAGTGGACACAAAACTGACCCCTGAGGAACACCCTGTAAAAACAGGAGAACCCTTGTCTTCCCTTCCCTAACTGAACAAACTGTTGTCTGTCAGTGAAGTATGAGGTAATCCAGGAGTGGGCAACGCCAGTCACACCAATGCCAGCCAGGCGTTCCAGCAGTATTGAGTGGGAGATCGTGTCGAAGGAGGCACTAAGGCCCAGAAGGATTAAGATCGTCAGTAGTCCGGAGTCTGCTGCACAGAAGAGGTCATTGGAATTCATGTGTGATTGTAATTGAGCAGCAACAACTCGCTTCAAGAGCATAGTGGATGGATCTAGCAGCACAGAGGGCTTCCTTGTATTGAAGTAGGTGTTGGGAATACATTTCGGGGGGGGGACTAAGAGCCCAGTTTTTTAGAACAGACGACGCCCAGTGGTTTTAAGATGGTGGAGGTTGAGGGAGCAGTGTGGGTGAATGAGACTGTATGGGTTTTCAGGGGGGCCAGGGACTCAAGGGAGGATTAGAGGCAATCATTGTAATCATTGTATCACCAAATCAGCAGGGAAGAAGTGAGGGGTAGGACTGGGGTTGGAGTTAATCAGGGTTATAAAATTGGAAGGGTTGATGTTTTTTTATATGTTTCTAAAGGTCATAGTGCGTTTTTCTTTTTGCTTCATTCTGGAAACAGATATCTCAAATAGCACAACCTTGTGGTCTGAGATGGGGAACTCAACTTCAGTGAGGTTGCAGGGATTGATTCCCATGGAGCAGACTAAGTCCAATATGTGTCCTTTGTCATGTGTTGGGAAGGTAACGTTTTGAGTGAAGTCAAGGAGTGAGATAAGATCCTTATTAAAACAACTAGCGGAATCTCAAATGTGTATGTTAAAATCACCCAGAAGCAGCACTTTAGGATACATGACACGATACTGACGTTAATAAGGAGGATAATTCCGAAAGAAACATAGCAGTGGTCTGTAGATGGTCGCAATGATGAGTGGTAGTGGGCCAGTCAGTTTTACAGCCAAACATTCAAACGTGTCGTGTGGGGGCACACTGACAGTATTAACGTTCATGTTATCACCGTAAACCACAACAAGACCACCGCCCTGCCCGGTAGAGTGGGGTTTACTGATGAAGGTATAACCCGGTGGAATGGCCTGATTTAACTGTGAAAAATCGTTAGGCTGTTGCCAGGTCTCATTAAAGCACAACATGTCAAGCTTTCTATCCAGTATTAATTCTCTCACCAGTAGGGCCTTATTGGGTAGCGATCTGACATTAAAGAGTGCAAGTTTGAGATAGCCTAGTGGGGAATTAATGGTTGCTTTTGGTTGTGGGCGTAGGACACTTAAGTCAACACTACGGCTACGATAGCAAGGGAGCGGGGATTCATGGACCAAAGAGAGCATATTTCATACTGTAGGTGTTCCAACGAGACCCAGAGCGAGAGAACATGCATCCAGAACCTCTGTGGATGTATTTTGTTCTGTGAACTTCCTCTATAACTGCAATGCAGGTCGGAATGTTATGATTATTAAAATTGCGAAGTTGTGAGGAGGAATATTCCGGTGCCATGCCTGGCGGAGAAGATGCCAGATGTAGCTGCAGTTACTGACCGGTAAGCAGACGAGCTAATAGTCCTAGCCTTTTAGCCTAGCAACAACAAAAACAAATCCTTGTCAACCAGTGATTCACAGAATTCGCTAGTAGAGTAAATTGAATTGACTGTTATTGTTTAAATAGCCAAAACTTTAAGTTGAGTTTAAAGGAAATTAATACTAATGTAACCAGCTTAAAATGAAACAAAACAAAATTAAACTTTGGTGATAAAATGATTAGCTCTGCAGAAAAAGTGGCGAACAAACAATGCCAGCGTCCTCTACTTACAGCATTGCCAAAGCAATGTCTAATTGGGGGCCAAGCAGCAAAGCTGCATAGGCCACCCTAAGGGTTTCTTCTTCTTCTTCTTCTTCTTCTTCTTCTTCTTCTTCGTCTTCTTCGTCGTCGTCGTCGTCGTCTTCTTCTTCTTCTTCTTCTTCTTCTTCTTCTTCTTCTTCTTCTTCTTCTTCTTCTTCTTCTTCTTCTTATTATTATTATTATTATTATTATGTGTCTTCAGTCATTGGAGTCTGGCAACCCAGAGCCACAGGAAGATATTTTGAGCAGGGGGTGCAGAGGATGAGGCACACCAATTTATACTTCTGCATGGTCATGTCGGCAAACATGAACGTGCATCGTGCGCTGACGTTCGCACAGCAGTTTGCCTACATACTTCCACTGAAGTTTAACAGGCCCACTAGGTGGCAGTGTCGCATTCAGTAATCCAGAATATACAGAAAATCGTAGAAGCACAGGTACGAAAACTCCGAAGCTTTTCACATTTTTTTTATATCAAATCAAATGTATTTATAGAGCACGTTTAAAACAAGCAGCTGACCAAAGTGCTGTACAATACATTCACATACTGTGTATCAAACAATACAGAAAACAGTTGCAACATATAGCATATATACACTGCTCAAAAAAATTAAGGGAACACTTAAATCACACAGTGGATCTCGATGAACGAAATATTAAAGTTGAAAATCTTTATTGATATACATTGTGTAATTCGTTGAGAACAAAATGACGTAAGAATGGTCAATGGAAACCAAACTCATCAACCCATTGAGGGCTGGATTCAAAATCACACCAAAAATCAAAGTGAAACATCAAAATCACAGGCTGATCCAACTTGCGTAAATTTCATCATGACAATTCGTAATGTGGCTCAGTAGTGTGTATGGCCCCCATGTGCCTGTATGCACTCCCAACAATGTCTGGGCATGCTCCTGATGATGGTGGATGGTGTCCTGGGGGATCTCCTCCCAGACCTGGATCAGGGCATCAGTGAGTTCCTGGACAATCTGTGGTGCTGCTTGGCGGCGACGGATGCACCAATACATAACGTTCCAGAGGTGCTCAATTGGATTCAGGTCTGGGAAATGTGAGGGCCAGTCAATGTAATCAATGCCGTCAACATCCAGGAACTGCCTACACACTCTGGCCACATGAGGCCGGGCATTGTCCTGCACCAGCTGGAACCCTGGGCCCACTGCACCAGCGTAAGGTCTGACAATGGGTCTGAGGATTTCATCCCTGTACATAACAGCAGTCAGGGTACCGCTGGCTAGCACGTGGAACAGATCACTTAGTTATATACACGTGCACAATATGGTATTATGCCGGACATGTTGGCACAAGAATGAAATTGATAGATTAAAAAATGTGGGCGACCAAAAGTCAATCTAATAACAAGTAGAAGAATATGACTTTCCGATTTCAATATGTGAGCGTCATCACTGACGGATCACATAATTAGTGATGGTTTGGCTTGTAGATAACTGCAAAGTTGGACAAAAATGGCCTACAGATGTTTACGGGAAGGACAGACCTTTCGCATGAAATCTCCGCCCTCCGTTTGTCCATTCAGTTTTGTATTTTGTAGAGCTGATTGACAAACTGAGCAGACTCTGCTGCGCCTCTTTAGTGATACCTGTGAGGGTTGTGACTGTATCTGTCTAGTAGAGGGCGCTGCAGGGCCATGGTGGTGAGGCATTCCTCTGACAGGATCCCAAATGAACCCAGGTGAGTTCAATCTGGTGATTAGTTGCTATTGTAGGGCAAACGCTTAAATAAACTATGTTAATGTATCAACACTGAAACACGGGGAATGTAATCAACCAAACCCGGCTGTCTAGGAAAACTATTGGCTGTAGTAGGGACGCGAACTTCGCCTTCATTTGCATAGGATTGAACATTTTTCAACATTTTGTCATCACGTCGCCTCCCACAATGCACCGTCCACACGCGGCATTGCGGGGTCTTCTTCTTTTATAATTTCCGGCAGACTAGACGTAAATAGCGTATTGCTGCCCCCGAAGGTTATTATGTAACGCCACACCTACAACCTTAAATAAATACCTGTGAGGTACAGGAACTGTACTACCTTCCTAAATATTTCTGTACCACCATAATCAGGAGCTAAAACATTTTTTAACAGAGAAAGTGGTTACACCAAGCACAGTCAACTCCTCATATAAAACCCTCCTACCCTCTCTATACCTGCCACAATGAATGCATGTTTCACTGTTTCCACCACCCTACTTTCACATAAACCATCCCTGTGTTGATCAATGCGAGCCAAGCCCCAGCCAACCCACAATGCTCAAGCCTCATCCTTGTCAACATCACCTCATCCCGTCTCTCTATCGCCGCCGATAATCCGCTGGTTAGTCAGACTGATTTTTTTATCTCAAAATACTGCCTCTCCCTATTCTCGTCTTCCCATTCTTTCTGCCACCTCTTACTCAGCCCCTCCCTAACCTTTCCCACCACTCCTACATGCGCAGGAACCCATAGAAAACCCACCCTACACCCATTTTTACACACCCTATTCTATTATTAAGTCTTGACGGGCTGCAGACCCCCCCTGCCTCAGCGCCACCAGGGCCGCAGCTGAATCTGAACATAAAACCACGCTTGAAGGCCTAACTTCTTCCACCCATTCCAATGCCCAAATCAGGGCCAAAACATCAGTGGTGAAAACTGACACACCATCAGACAGGCGCTTACCCTGCTTTACCTGATATTAGGGTACATACATCCCAAACCCTGCCCTTCCACTAATCGGGTCCATAGACCCATCTGTATAAATCTGCAAATACTGACCCCATACACGCTTCAAAAGCTCCAAAAAAACAATGCAGGCTTTCCTGCACCCTGTGCCCGCATAGCCTCCGTTACACCCATATCTATATCAGGCTCCGGCAACAGCCACCGACGGACACAGGGCCAGTAACCAGAGGTCCCTATTGGCAGATCTCTCACACTTAGCTCCCCAGCCCATTGCCTCTTCCTACTCATGAAGTTACCCCTTTCCCCCCCTATCTCTCCTTCAAATTCCCATGTGTCCACCTAGAGACATTGTGCAGAATTCTTAAGCTTTATCCAATAATTTAATGCCAATGATATCTTACGGAACCTCCCCCGTCTCAACCAACAGCGCTGGTATTGGGGTAGACCTAAATGCCTCACTACACACCCTGAGGGCCTACATCACAGGGTCTTCGTAGAAAATTAATGGGAAGCGAATATTTGCATCGCAATTTCGCGTCCAGTGGAAACGCACCGTAAGCGTTTTTGTACGAATACCCGAGAGAAGACCATTACAGTAGTTCAGCCTACTGGTAATAATGATAGTGATTAGTGACACTGGAAGACATCTCTATAATATACAGAGACATGTTGATGCTGGGAGAATGGTGGGCTGGAATGGAAGAAAGTGTCATCACTCGTCTGAGAAAAGTCATACAAGTCTTAATCATTCATTAGGCCAATAGGCAAGCATCAAACTGGTGAATTCACACATTGTGGCCCACAAGAAACAGCTGAACATGTTTTAGTTCATTGTAGGAAATACAATATTGAGAGAAGTCAACTTATTCAGTATTTGAGCAAGGCAAATCACCATGATATTTCTTTGTTAGGTCTATTGGGGAGAACGGCAGGCAATATCATGGACATTGTTAAGTTTCTTAAAGGCAGGGATTTAGATAAACGAACAACGAAGATAGAATCTTTTTTTTTTTACCTCACCTATAGTTCACACCCCAGTCCAGCTGAGAGCGGTAATGCACCTTAAACTGGTTTGCCAACCGCCATTTAAACAATAAAGAAGAAGAAGCGGAAGCGGAAGCGCACGGCATAGACGAAACAGCATACTTCTCTGTTGTATTTGAAGTTTTTCGGGAAGAATCTTCTGGAAGTTACAGTGAAATTAAAGTATTAGCTCAGTAGACTCGTTTGGATAACGTCCTATTTTGTCTTGTTGTTGTTTGTGTGCTTCTGCGGGTATAAAAGGATGTTAGAAATTGAACGTTTGAATTTATGTAGATGTCCAGTTTAACTTGGTAGCTAGTTAACTTAGTGTCGTCTAAACGTCGGCTTACATGGAGGATATTGATTTGGGACCGACGCTGTGCATCGAATTATTACGGTGGGTGTTATGGCCATATCACACCAGGCTGGCAGGTTAGTTTAGTGTTGGGGAACTTGTCGTATTTTAAAGCTCCGTGTGTCAATACAGTAAAAACTCAGAGGTCGACCCACTGGCTTCAGGAGATGGACCTCATGTCCCCCACTCAAACTTTGACTGGCATCATCAGGAGGAGCAAGGCGTTCAGGTACCTTTACGGTTTGTGCATGTCTGCATTGTTGGTACTTTAAATGAAGCACAGGACAAAGAAATCCAAAATTCTAGTATCACAGTGAAATGTAAACACATGAAATTAAAGTAATCCAATGTGTCTCTTGCAGACTGAAGTATGGACAGCAGAGAAAGATGTTAACACAGATCAAGATTGGGAGTCTCATATGGTTAGTTTTATGATTGTGTTATGACGCAATCATACTGTTATCGCAAAGTGATACACTGTTATTGTTATGTTGTGTTATATTTTCTCTATTTTATTATTAGCCCCATTTTTCTTACTAACTGCGGTCGCAGTTTTGAGCATTTCCCTTCCATTGCAAAGACAAAATGTCCGTTCGAATACCACGGACTGCGCTTGTACACAGCTAATTAATCAGTCCACTAGTTATTTTTTAATTACCTCTTACACGCTTAATTTGCCCACAGACAATTAATGGGAAGAGGGTATGCCTTTAGGGGAGCTGGAACGAAGAACCAAGATGAATCATGCCATTGCAGTCACTAGATGGCAGTATACATAGTATATTTTTACGTTTGCGAGAATGCATTTCAAGATATCCTAATAATAATAATCACTAACCATACAATGTAATTTGTCTCATTACCATACGTTGTGAATAACTTTAATGGTGTAATCAGGGGTGTAGTGGGGGGGCAGTTCTCACAATAATAAAAAACTAAACACAGACGCAAGCAAACTTTCTAAAACAAGGCAATAGCGTCAGTCTATCTAGGGTAGTGAACGTGCCTCTCGTTTGTGATACTGATAGCAACATAAAAAATGTCTCTCAGCGAACCTGGATAATCTGCAGTCAAAAAAGGCTGACCGCCATAGGTGGCGGATACGTAGCCTAGAAGGCTAAGCCTTCCCTAAACTTAGTGTAATAATAATAATAATAATAATAATAATAATAATGATGATCTAACAGCGTGGTTGTTTACATTAGTAATAGAAACATAAATCAAAAACCGTATTGGCATGGCTAACGTAACCATGGCATGCGTTTAAATGTTCTGGATTGGCAGTACTTTAACCCAACAATTTCTAACACCCGCCACATCCATAGCTGTGTGTTTATTGTTTGCGATTGTAGTGCATAATGCTTTATATTTATTTGAATACTCATAAACTTATACTGTAATTCTTGGCTAAACTGCAGAGATTCCACAAACGTCCACGCAGAGTTGCCCAGGTAAAATCAGTCGAGCCACTGGCCAGATTGGCTTTGGCAGTTTTTATTAGTCACCCACTAAACAGCCTATAAATCCGACATCAAAAAGCTGTAGTTTGGTTATACTGACTGGTCATGCTTGTTGCAGTTCACTTGAACAATGTGATGTTGTCCCGGTGCCAAAATTTATAAATTTCCTTAAATGCGAATTGTATGTTTGTGTGGTCGAAAAAAACAAGTGACAAAGGGAGAGCTAGTTAAGGCACAATAAGTTATTCATAAAGCTTTTTACATCGCCAGAGTTAGTGTACGATGGTGTTCCATAGCTCTACGTCAAGGAAGGTTATCCACCTGCACTGGGGCTAATTGAAAGACACTGCATACTGGATTTGAATAAAGTTGTATTTGTTTAACGTTAAAGAGTTGTGGTGAATTGAATTGGATAGTGGCTGATAACACGTATCCGGTGTTTCTATAAGGCATTCAACAGCAGGGCTGTTTATTTTGGGGGATTTAGAGAACGCTAACCTTCCCAATTTGGATTTTAACGTTATTTCCATGGAGCCAAACGTTAGCTAGTCTTAAATTGAGGCACCATAAATGATATCTTACTGATAATTCTGCAAAAGAGCATTAGGTTAGGACACCTCACGCTACCGTGCTTAGCCAGATATAGTGGGAGTACCGTCAACGAGGTCATTATGCCGTGGTTAATCTACTGCTTATTGCACGGTGGTTTGTAGGATCTTGACCAGCTCCACTGGTTTACAAGAAGATAGTCGGGGCATCAGCTCCAGAAGCTTCTCCGCAAAACTCTCCTGGAAGTGGGGAAGCTCCATCAAGAAGGACCTAGGGTAGGGCACAGAGCATCATGGTATTATGTGTATTTTATTTGTGGACGTTATTATTAAACTTTTATTTAACCAGGAAAAGATCCCATTGGATTAATAATCTGTTTTACAAGGGAGACCTAGCCAAGACAGGCAGCAGAAAACTCACCAAGGTGTCCGCGGGGTCTTAGGTATTAAAAGGTAATAAATAAATTTTGTGAAAATGAAGACCCTTAAAAAGTATTAGAAGTCTTCATTGACATTTTACGAAGTATTAATTTTTTGTGCAACTTTTTTCAATGTGAACCTAGACTATTTGTCTAAAGAGTTTGTATGCTAAAAGTTTGCATAAATATATTATTGTTGTGTGGCGCTTGTGGGATTCTTCTGTGTAGGCTAGTTAGGTTATAGAATCATGCAAAATGTGACGTCATATGAAATTGTCTAACATTTCTCGCGCACGCTAACTGCTGTCCTGTCAGATTGACCAACACGTGTTTTTCTACCGGTTTTTCCCCAGACAGACCGGTCAATTGATTAGCCGACAATTTGCGCCGTTGCGTGCTCATTTAAGATACCGCGAACGTATTGGCACCATATGAAATTACACGTAATCTATTGTTATCATGAAGCAGGCTTGTTATACTAGCTTGTCGGGAAGGGGGATAAATAATGCACTTTGTGCAGTTTGGATGCGTTTTGGCGAGACTCAAGAGAAGAAGTTTGAAGGCTAGCTCAGCTTTAAGCTTTTTTAAGATAGCCAACAGTGTTTACTTTTTTCACTGGGATGGAGAGGAGACAGTGAAAAAGAGAAGGAGATGGAGAGAGATAGAGAGAGGAAGAATAGATAGAAGAGTGAAGGAGTTCAAGTATCTTGGGGTCTTGTTCTCGAGTGAGGGTAAAATGGAACGAGAGATGGGCCGGAGAATTGGAGCAGCGGGTGCGGTGTTGCAGTCGCTCTATCGCACCGTTTTGACGAAGAGAGAGCTGAGCCAGAAGGCAAAGCTCTCAATCTACCGGTCTATCTTCGTTCCTACTCTCACCTATGGTCATGAAGGGTGGGTCATGACCGAAAGAACGAGATCGCGGATACAAGCGGCGGAAATGAGTTTTCTCCGGAGGGTGGCTGGCATCTCCCTTAGGGATAGGGTGAGAAGTTCAGCCATTCGTGAGGGACTCGGAGTAGAGCCGCTGCTTCTTTGCGTAGAAAGGAGCCAGTTGAGGTGGTTCGGTCATCTAGTAAGGATGCCACCTGGCCGCCTCCCCTAGGGAGGTGTTCCAGGCACGTCCAGCTGGGCGGAGGCCGCGGGGCAGACCTAGGACCAGGTGGAGGGATTATATCTCCACACTGGCCTGGGAACGCCTTGGAATCCCCCAGTCAGAGCTGGTTAATGTGGCCCGGGAAAGGGAAGTTTGGGATGCCCTGCTTGAACTGCTACCTCCGCGACCCGACCCCGGACAAAGCGGATGACGATGATGATGATGAAGAGCTGGTATTTATAACTGTTTCCTCCCTGGCAGTATCTGCTCTTTAAAATATATTACATCTTGCTGAAATATAATAAAATAATGCATTTCAAATGAATGCCAATTTAAATATACATAAAGATGACATACACATTGTGGGCAAACTATTATAAACACCAGTTTTCCATATTTTACAATCTTCATAGAGATGTATCTGAAATGTTTTTTTATAATAAAAATTTTTTTTGGAGAGACAGGCACAGCATAGTGTGAGAAGAGGACAGCGAGAGAGCAGGTTCTTCTAAGGAGAGAGACCAGAGCAGATAGCGAGTGAAAGGGGAATTATTCTCTAATTTAGTCAAGGCACAGTGACTAAACTAAAGTAATGATTATTACATAATCTATAGAAGTTATCCCGAACAAATACTTAGTTAGTTTTGCAGTTTCAATCAGTGTATAGTAACTGAGGGTAAAGGTATGTCACTGGTGTAACCGTTTACAGGTCAAAGTGGTGCTGAAGTCTGAAAATATATTGAAAGGGTCTTAAAAAGGTTTTAAAAAGTATTTAAATTTACCTCTGGATTCCTGCATATACCCTGCTCACAAAAACAACATATAGTTACAGATGACACAAAACAAGACAACGTCGAGCGTTAAAAAGTAACCAAATGGAACGCATAATAAACAAGAGTGCATAGCCAGGAACATTAAAAGCAATGTAGCTTTAGTGTGCGTAGCTAACAAATATACCCTTAAAGGCACCGTAAATAATTGCTTGCTGCAAAACTAACTCTTTTATTTGTTACCGTTGCGCGATTGAAATGGCCAAATCCAACAATAGCAGTGTCAGAATGAACAGATTGGCTGATACACGTAGGCTACAGGCGGCAGCACAGCTTCATTAAGATTATTAGGTGGCCGGCTGTTATTATTATTATTATTACTATTATTATTATTCCCCCAGATTCTGTACTTCCCATGGTTAAAAATGCACCGAATTTGGCACACATGTCCAGGTCCTCTCAAAACTACACCCCATGCCATGCCGTCTCATTTTCCCTGTTGGTGGCGCTATAGCAGCAGTTCAAAGTGTTAAAAAAAATCTTTAAAAATAGACCATTAGGGTTACAGCTCTGAAATCTTCAGAACTTGTCTATTGCAGTGAGATGAAACTTTCATATACTGGCTGGCACCCGTTAGAAATGAGTCCATCACTCTGGGTAGACTACCAGTTTTTGAAAAAAACAGGTAGTCTACCCAACGTGTATAAGTCCAAAACCATAAAGCCAAATCACATCAAATTTTCAGGATATTATCTTCATACTCTCAACATTATCTGTCCAAAATATCTTATTGATATCACCAAAACAGAGTCCACAGCACATCAAAATGTATTACTGTAAACACTACTGTACATTCACTTTGTCATCTCATAGGTTCATCAAACAATCTAGTTTTTTGGTTGGATTTGACACTGACACTTGAACTATTTGAAACAACTCCTCCAAGACCGTATAACCAAATTACACAAAAATCGTTGTATATCATCCTCGGATGGTCTACTTTCAAAACAAAACCAAGCTTGTTGATATATTAGAAACTGAGCTCACAGTGCATAAAAATGTATTACTGTAAACATTTCGATTTTTAACTGCTTTAATATTGGACCATTTTATATCATGCTTCTATACAATATTTGTATTATGATTCACGTCACGATTTAAAGTTTTAAAAATGTACCTTGAAAACTGAATTTTTTATAAATAGCCAAGTTTAATAATTTATTGGTTGGATTTGAACTAACACCTCCCAGACCATAAAACCAAATTAACTCAAAATCGCTGTATATCCTCAGATGGTCTACTTTACACACAAACCAAGCTTGTCGATAAAGTCATAATTGAGCTCACACTGCACCAAAATGCATTTCTCTAAGTTATTAAGTAGTAGTAGCAAGTATTAGCGCGTTAACGCAATTTGTTTTAACGCCACTAGTAGGTTCTTGTTTACCTGATACTCTCCCCACATAGCAGTGAACACTGTCGGATCCGCCCTCAAGTGGCAGTGGGAGGGAACCTTCATGCAACCATGACTGAGAACGTCTTATTGAGGAACCTTTTTCAAACATTGTCGGATTTAAATCTATGATTGCTGTTATCGAAACATTCATAGAAACATGGCAAGAAGCTACAATGTGACTTTTGTTGTGAGATGCGAGCAGTAGCGATGTTACTGTGTAAATCTGTAGCCTTTTATAACGATTATGTGACGAGGTGTCAAATTAACATTGTAAAGCAGATATTTGTGCGGTTTGGAACAGCAAATTTGTCATATCAGACAAAGAGAGGCTTGTACGTTCTTAGATTTGTTCTTAGCTGGATTACCACATTTATTTTGGAGCTGGGGGTCATCACCGCGCATGGCAGACATCTTTGTACTTAAAGAAACATGGCCAACAACATAATGTAGCGCCGGGTGTAACTCCCAGCTGTCCTGGTGAGTAACTCTATTTCTATGGACAGTAGGTACTTAATGGTTCCTTGTTATCATGTTTATGTTTCTTTGTTATGTTTTTATCATGTTTATGTAAAGAGTTATGAAGTGCTGGAAACGCAGATATCGGTTTGTACTTTTAGATGTGACACCGTGAATGTGTATGGTGTCTGTGAATTAGGTCATAGCATGTCTCCTCAGTTTCGTGTGTGCCCTTTTTGCTTCAATATCCGGAAGTAAAGGGTTGAATAAACGTGAGTCTTTGTTGATCTTCCCGGAGTCATTACTATACAAATACAACTTTCTCAAATGCGGATTGCCAAAAAAAGGAGCAATGTCAAATTTTTTACTGCAAACGCTGGTGGTGCATATTGTTCGGTAACAGATAATGATTTAAATTTTGCACATCATCTTTAGGATACTGAAGGTTGTGTAGGTTGGTGGGTGTGCAACCTCCTCCATTTGCTGAGAGTTTTATGACCATTTTTTCTGTCATTCTTTTTATACGCTGGCCATCGTATCTCTGCTTGCATTTATATTTAAAAATTTATTTCAATGGTAAAATAATCAGTATCTAACAAGCATCACTGGGCATCACTGGCAGGACAGCTCAGTGGTTAGTACTGGTGCCTCACAGCAAGAAGGTCCTGGGTTCAAACCCCACCTGGGAGTTTGCATGTTCTCCCCGTGTTTGTGTGGGTTTCCTCCGGTTACCTCCCACCATCAAAAAACGTGCTCCATTCTCCTACCAGTGCCCTGACAAGTCACTGCCAATTCACCTGGAGTCAGTCTGTGTGTCCTATGTGTGTGAGCAAGTCTATCACAATATGTTGGGTGAGCAAGTCTGGCACAAATTGGCTGCCATAGTATCACTCAGACTGAGTGTTGTGTTTGATAGCTGTCGGTCTATTCGTTGTTCTTTCTGTGTAATTAATTGGCGACCAATTTGTGTAAAGCTTTGATCTCTGCTTTGAGTCTTTAGAAAAGCACTAAAAACTAAATACAATTTATTATTATTAACATTTAAGACACACTACTGCTGATTTTATGTCTGCAGCGCGGTCCACTTGTGATACGATCAGCAGAAGCCTTAAAATGACGGTTGAGCTAACAAGGATGTAGGGGAGACTGGGGACAGTTGCAACACTTTTTGCATTTCTCTGTTACTCACAGACTAATTGACATACACCAGCCAAACTTGTATCTGTCTTCTAATTACCCATACAATTTATAGATGACTATGTGACATAGTTCACAATATTTAGATGAATGGAACTGGCCCCAAGTGGGCGTTTACATTTGTGTTCAGTTCAGTGCTGTCCACCAACACACAAGGACAAAGTAGTGCTGCAACGGTTATTTTAGGGGGCTGGCCACCCGCACTGCCTGGTCGCTTTTTCTAGCACATATGCATTTCTAGTTATTTATGGTATACTAATTAATACCCTCTAGTTAAAAACACCTGGACCTCTTAAGAGGCAGTTATCGTTTAGACTCCCCGTACTCCATGCACTAGCTTGTTAAACTTTGCGGATGCCTATTTGTCCCCTCGTGACAAGCGTTTTGTTGTGCATGATTAGACACTATCAAAAATATTCTTCACAACAAGCTAGGAATTAGCTAACAATTGAAAAAAACAATATAAGTTTACTCCTATATGACTGAGGGAAATTGAAAAGCCCTGATGAATGGAAATAGCATAACGAGATATAAATTGTGCTGCCTTTAAATAATTTAAAAAGAAAGACAAGGTCATAATCTACACCCTCAATATGCTTCTGACTGCCGGAATAAGAATGGCAATGGAAAATTGGTTTGAGTGTGTACTAGTGTTAAGGCCATGATACACAGGCAACTTTTGTGAGCAATATTGCCTACACGAATTGTTTGCAATATTTTCTATTGAAAAGCAGCAACTTGCCATTATCTGGACAATTGGTTCAGTTGGGCAACGCAGAAGGCAATTTTTCAGGATCCTCTAATCAAAATACAGATTTTAGAAGAGAAAATAACTTGCAGAAAACTGCTTGTGTCACATTAATGGCAACAATCATGTGATTTGATCCACCGGCGATTGAACGAGTGCGACGTTCTATAGTGAAGTGATATTGCTGATAATGGCTAAAAAGGGGCAGATAGCAGTGTGAATTATGTAACTTAGCAACCACAGTTTTGTCTGATTTTACTAAATAAAAAAAAATACAACTCAACTGCTATTAAAAATACCACTGTCTCCATTTGTCAACCAAGGTGTCTCCGAGGTGTAAAAGGCTACATTGTAATGACAGTCCACTGTGCATCTGTCCAGCTGCACACAACATAAAATACATGGTAAAGTCTTTGTGTGCACAACATCTTATCTCCCTTCCAGACAGCGTTGGGTGAATATAGTAATCACCTGGCAGAGCAATATGAGAAACTTCTGAGGCAACAGCAGGATGAAGAGGTTCAACATGGGAGGTACAAAGCCAATTTGAGCAAGAAGAAGGAGGAGGCAGTTCGCCAGCAGCAGGTATGTCATCACTGACACACATGCAAGAGTGCTTGCACACACACATTTCAGTAAATGCTTATGATGGGATGGGTATGAATATACTGCGTTGTGCTGCAGTGGTGCATGGAGAAGTGGGTGTACTCAAATGTTGGCGGAAAAATAAATAGCTAAGTGTTGTGCCGGCCGATGGAAAGGTGTACTGTGTTACAAATTCATATAAAGGAAGACTGGGTGTTTCCTTCATACTGACATTATCATGACTCATGCCATTATGGTCTATAGTGGGTGTATTGTAAGACCAACTGATCTGTGAAAAGTGTTAAAGTGGGAGGCACATATAGAAACTGTTGTAATTCCTACACCGTTCACCTGATTTGGATGTAAATACCCTCAAATTAAAGCTGAAAGTCTGCAGTTAAAGCACATCTTGTTCGTTTCATTTCAAATCCATTGTGGTGGTGTATAGAGCCCAAAAGATGAGAATTGTGTCGATGTCCAAATATTTATGGACCTGACTGTAAATAAAACAGGGCTAACTGCCTAAAAAAACTTCCAACAATAAATCCAGAGGGTGGCAGGCGTTGCTAAACTACTGGGAGTAATACAGGGGAGTTATTTACGTGGTGTACAATGTATACTCCGGGGTATCTTACCTGTCCCCTTGCTCCGGAATGAAGACCCAAAAACGGTAAACGTAAGCTCTGCACAGTGTGCAGGAAAAAGAGAACTAAGGGGTGTGTAATAACAAAAGCCGCCGGCAAACACTGGGCACGGACAGGTTACATGGGAAACTTAAATACGCTGCCACGCAGCGGACTGACAGAATACCCACAACGACAGCGAATTGGAATGGTGGAATAACGGGCCAACGTACAAACAGTAATACACACGGGTTGACAACTAACGAACACCAAACACTAAACAATTTCTCACAATGGGTTTGACTGATGACACAAGTATACGGACTGACAGGGTAATTGCATATGTAGCAGGGTTTGGTCTCATCAACAGCTTGATCGCTCTGAGCTGCTCTCCCGAACGGAATCAGAGGTGGAGTTTTGTAGGACTCAAGCTGACCTCTGATTGGCTGGGTGGTGATTTATGATTGAATGAGGAATTGACAGCAGCAGGTCCTGAATGTGAAGTGATAGTGAGAGGGGAGACAGAGGGAACAAGTAAACAGTACAAGGACACAACCCAGTGTCCGTAACAAACAATTATGTGTAACATTTTATCCTTAAGTGAATTTCATGTAAACAATTTAGATGTTATTTAACTACTTAATTGTTCATTTTATTTATCAGCTACTATATTGTTTGCCAGTGCAACTTTTACATATTGCACTGGCGTATATTCCAGACAGACTTAGTTTCCGTAGGACTCTTCACATTGCACTGTCTAGAACGCAGAGAAGGGACAGCACGGTGGCTGCAGTCTGCTGAGGAGAGAGTGAGGCTGACTGGGCTGCTTACTATCGTCACCTCATTTCAAGCTCATTTTTATTTAAATGACAATACAGTTTGGTAGGTTCGCTTCATTGCTTGGCTTTATTCATTTCAATATTAATGTATTTAGAGCCTGACCGATGGTGGTATTTTGGGGCCGATACCGATATTTGGGATTAAAAAATTTGGATAACGGTTTATCGCCGATATTCACTCAAATGTGGTTATCACAAACTTGATAACTGTAAACTGTATCAGTGTTTCCCATACATAGGCTCTACTTGGGTGGCCCGCCCAGGTAGATAAGTTCCAAATTCAATTTTTTTTTCAATTGAGAGGCTGTGGCGCAATTGTCATTTCATAATAATGCACTATACAGTCGCAGACCAGCTGGTCTTCAGCTCCCCTCCCCTACCCAAAACAATGCACCTGTGTGACACAGCCATTCACCTCAATTTCATATGAAGACAGTGTCAGCAACATGAGTGTCAAGTTTTTAAGTTAACTTTTGTTTCCAACGCCATAATAAAAACACCACACCAAGAAGTGTGTGTATTGGATGCCTAAGAAATAATGCATTGTCCTATCTGGCCATTGAGGTAATGCATTTACATATATATCCCATGTGTTAATGTTACACCTTGTTTGTTTTTTTCCTTACGTGGGTAGTTGGACTAGGTAGTTAGTAGTAGCCTCGACACAGTCAGACTGGCTTGCTATAACATTAGGTAACGTTAACAAGAGCATCCCTAACTGTAAAAAATATGAGTATGTAAGTACTAACAGTTGTAGACATGATTTGGGCATGTATTTAATTCACCAAAGAATATATGAGGATGTCATTTTTGTATGCCTATTTCTTCCACTTAAAGATTAATTAATTTGCAGGGGGGTGATTTCTATGGAAAGCATGATTCCATGCTAATAATATACTTCATTTTGAATGGTTTTGTTTTCTAGGAGTTTCTGTCCTGATAGGACCAAAATCAAGCTGACACCATGCAGAAACTGAATGAATTTGAATTCATGATTTGAATGAGTGGGCAGACATCTACCCTTGTTTGACTTTTCTGGCCATCCCTGTCTCCAGCGAGAACTGCAAGCTAGACTTCTCTGCAATGAGCAGGGTATTGTGGTTATGCAAGTTTGTCTCTTTCAAGTCATAATTGACCTGAGAAATAAATGAAAAGGAGAGCACCTGGCTGCATGCCTCAGAATTACAATAAACTGACCTGCCCTTGAGGCGTACCCATGTAGGCGGCAATGGAGATGTTTTTTTCTAAAGCCAGGAGAATTAGGTATCCAAACAGGGAATACTAACTGCAAATAAGCATAAGCACTGGTTTAAACTCTTCAATATAATTTAGACATGTTTTATTATGAAAATAGTTGTTTGTAAATAGTTCTTAGATTTAACAAGTTCATTCATTAAATTCGATATACAAATGCAAATCATTATTATTAGGGTGCTAAAAATTTACCTAGCTAGCCTGCGGTTTTGTCTGGGGAGAGTTCTCACGGGCATATACCACCATCTAGTGTTAATGTTATGTATTTGCATGTTGTTACATTTGTATATCGACTGTCTTGGCTAAAATGCCAAACAACAGTTAACTGCATGAATGACTCCGTCTCATTATTTGACCTAGAACCATGGTTTCAGAAGTGGGATAGCTAACTTATAAATAACAAAACACCTCGCCAACAGTTCAACAATAAAGTATGTTAGTGGATGATCCCCCATTCATTTGTATATTTTGGGAACGTTAATGTTTATGCTTGACGGCTTGAACCTAACAGCCATCGCAATCCATTTAATCGACCAGGGAACCTGATGTGTGTGCGCTGCAAGTAAAATAGGTTACTGCTAAGAAACATTCATTAACAACATTAACTAGAACATTAATGTTTATACACTTCATCATTTCATGTATTTAACCATCTGAGCCCCAAGCCATTTCTGGGCGTTTTTTTGCTCCTGTCACATTTTTACTCACTGTGGGCTTATTTTCCACTGCACATGCAAGTCCTGCACCTCTATGGAAACAGTACAGTCCTGGCCAGAAGATGGGATAATTCAATTAAATATTTTGTGCAGCATAACACATACAATGTCATAAATCACAAAATAAGGAAAAACATAAGTTGAATTTCTTTGATAATTTATTTTATAAAAATGTAATATAATATATCTCAGAACACTTAATACCACAGCGCCTTGTAATCAAGACTTGTGAGACTTAAAGGGTCACGCGCACCCGCGTCAGTTACTCTATAAATACAGTAGCAGACCCATCTCACTTCAGATTTTCATTATACAGCCAGGTGTAAACATTGTTGGTGTCCTCCTGACAAGTGAACCTTATCTTCAGTGAAGACACTATTTGGTCTGAGGGTTTGATCCTTGCTAGCAAGGTGGGTTTTCTCCTCCTTTCTCTGCGATTCTTCTGCTTTCCTTCAAGCTTCTTAACGTAGCACAGCAAACGAGGTTTCTTGCTCCCAGTTGGCTAGCTAGTTCCTTTACGCTGTGTCTGTTGACCACTTCGTTCCTCCCCGTTTCTGTTGTGATTTTTTCGGCACGTTTTCTTCTTTTCTGTTCATTTGTCACTAGCCTCAGCCTCTCCGGAGCAGGTTGGCGAGTGCTAGCAGACGACTTGGGCTAGCCCCTGAGTTTGGTTGGCTAGCTAAGGAACTCTGTACCTCACTCCTGTTGCTTCGGTGACCTCGTGGGGTGTTAGTTAGCAGCTCGTGCTCCGTTTTTCGAATGTGTGCCCTGCTGTTTTCCTTCGGTCCGAGTTGTAGTCAGCGACGTGGTTAGTGCCCCCTTGTTTTGTCTACAAGCCTGTTGGACATCGCTAACCGCTTAGCTAGCTACTGCTAAGCTATTGCTAGGACACTGCTAAGCTAACTCAGACACAGTTACATCCACCCCTATTTGGTGTCCGTATTTTATGTATGTGGATTTGTCGTCTTCTGTTTTCCACTTGGCTATTGCCTACATTCAGGTCTGCATTCAGCTTCCGTTGGTTCACTTCCCCTTAATCATTCACCATCAGATGTCCGTGATGGACCAATCAGCAAACGATCCGTCTCCTTCAAAACCCTTCCTGCCGGCAGTCTCCCCAGAGTGAGAGATTCAGATTCTGTGTTTGTTAGTTGTGCTCGTTCATTAGCTCGCTCTCATTTAGTTGAGGTTTATCTTTATTGTTCTGTGTATTCAGTGTTTGTTAGTGTGGGGTTAGTCCGGTGTGTCTTAACTGTTTGTTAGTTAGATTGTTAGCGTGTGTCACTAACTCTATTCACTTTGTACTTCCCCATTTGATCCTTGGTTAGTCCCCACAGTCTCCCTTTTGATCCTGATACAGCGTTTATTCTTGTTCCTTACCCTTTTCCCTGTGTAACCTGTACCCAGTACTGTGTTTTTTTTTGTCATAATTTCAACCCTGTTTTACCAGTATGCGGTACTGTTCTTTTGTCCCGGAGCTCGGCTAGTTTAGATACCCTTGAGTTTACATTTGGACATCACATAGTGTATTCTCTGTTTAGAATCAGTAATTTAGGAGCGATGCCACCCCTTGTAGTTTTTGATAGCAAGCATGTGTTACGCAGCTTAGCTCTTCTTTGATTTGGCACCATTCGTTAAGTGGTATATTTTTCTTTGGTCTGTAAATGAAAACGTCCTTATTTTGTTCCTTTTGTGTTTTCTGTGTGTCCACATTCACCCCCTCCACCCATTTTCTGCAAAGTATTTGGTCCTTCACTGCCCTAGTTAAGCCTTACAGCTGAAGGGTTGTAACAGGCACTCCATCCTCCGCCAGCTGTGCCAGTTTCAGAGCAGCCCACTTCGGTTTCTTGGGAATAACCATCCGCTCGGGTTCGAACCGCACCTTTCTTTCCCGAGACCTCACCCAGACCTTTTACAAGTATCTGGACGGTTTTTGACAGGGCGCATGGGATTCGGTCAGGACTTGTCTGCCTCTGTTGGGGCTCATGGCTTTTATGACGACAGTAGTCCCACTGGGTCTCCTCCACATGCGGGCTTTCCAATACTGTCTGGCGGCCAGAGTGTTATACACCGCTAGGAGGCTGGATTTATCCCTTAAGGTCACCAACTGCTGTTTTGGCGCTGGTGGCGTGGCAGGACAGAGCGCTGCTCCTGACGGTACCCAATTGGGCCCTGTAGTAAGCAGGCGTGTAGTGATGAGATGCCTCCCTCACAGGATAGGGGGCAGTCTACAAGGGATGTCGGGTGAGCGATGTGTGGGACACATCTCAACGCTGTCTCCACATCAATCACCTGGAACTACTCACGGTCTACCTGATGCCGAAATGGTTTCTCCTGTTGCTGGGCAACCAGGATGTGCTGGTCAGTACGGGCAACACGACCATGGTGGCTTTTGTGAATCAACAAGGCGGGACCCGGTTCTGGACACTCAGGGCGACTCATGTACCCGGTCACCTGAATACTGGCGCAGGCCTTCTCTCCCAGGGAGAAATCCAGCCCGGAGAGTGGCAACGGTCGATCTCTTTGCCTCGGCGTCCAGTGCCCAGTGTTGCGAGATGCAGGCACTCCTCTGGGCGTAGACGCTCTGACGCACGTGTGGCCTGCAGTCAGGCTGCTCTGTTCCCGGCCGTGCTTGTCCGTATGAGGTCACAGTCTGTCGCTGATATTAGTAGCCCCTCGATGATTGACCAAACCATAGGTAGCGGACAAGTACAGCTTGGCAGAGGGGGAGCCTTGGCTGTTCCCACTGCGCCCGGACTTACTGTCCCAGGCAAACGGCGTGATTTGGCACCTGGACCCACAGAAGTGGTGTCTATGGGCCTGACCCCTGAAAGGCAGAGATTGACTACTGACGGGTTACACCCCAGGGTGGTCGCCACTATTCGGAGCGCTAGAGCAGCTTCCACTAGGTCTTTGTATGACCTGAGATGGCGCGTGTTCAAGTCCTGGTGCAAAGAGCGGAATTTAGTGTTGTTTCAATGCCACCTGGGGAATATCATGAAATACCTCCAGGGGCTACTTGACAACGGCAGAGCCTTTTCCAGAGTCAAAGTTGTCAGCTTGCCATGTCGGCTTTGATGGAAAGACTGTTGGTGCTCACCCGCTCGTGTCTCGCTTTATAGGAGGAGTACGTAGGCTGCATCCGGTGTCTAAACCACTCACTCCCTCCTGGGATTTCGTTCTAGATTGGCTGTCTCGGGCTCCATTCAAGCCCATGGAGACTTGGTGTATGAAGGCGTTGTCACTTAAGACGGCTTTGTTGTTGGCCTTGGCCACCTCCAAGCGTGTCAGTTATTTACAGGCCCATTCCGTTCATCCTTCGTGTACTCAGTTTGCCCCCGTATATGCCAAGGTGACCTTAAAGCCAAACTCAGCGATTGTGCCAAAGGTCCTGAGCATGACTTACACCTGTCTCTATTGAGGCACTCTGGCTCCATCCTGATACGGATCTACGCTCACTGGAGTGTCTGTGCCCTGCACTGTTACATGATAGGACAAGGGGATTTTGTTCCGCGAATCAGTTTGTCGGTTTTGCTCGCCCTTCCATGGTGAAGGCGCTGTTCAAAGTCAGACTGGCTAAGTAGTTAGTGCAGGCTATTGAGTTACCCTATGACACTATGGGACGTGCATCGCCTATGGTCATACGCGCACATTCTACTCGCGGAATTGAAGCAACAGTGCTAACTACTGAGCTGCCGTGCTATATACATAACCCCTAGTCATGTGCTTTTTCTTTATCTGTTCAAGTAATAGGAAAACAAAAAATATGGGTCATAGGTCCATCTCCACGTGATGAACAAAAAACCTCTGGGTAGATTTTCCGCCATTTTGCATTTTGTGAAAAACACTTAAATTAATAGAACTTTTGATCTGTTTGTCCAATCTGCACCAAACTTGGTACGTAGCATCATATGTTGTATAAACCTACCGGCCAAAGCACGTGACCACTACAAGCCAGTGAAATTTGAAGAGGGCGTGGCTTCCCACATAAATGGTTATAATTCAGTCCAACCCTCATGAAACATTATACACTTGACTCTAGAATCCTCATGGATCATATTGACCAAACCATTTTCACATCTGCCTTCAGGGGGCGCTATAAATTCCACATTGATTTATCTTGATGGGAATCACCAAACAGCATGAAACTTCATACATAGTCTAGGGTAGAGTCTAAGTCAACAACTAAAAGATGTTGTGATTGGACCAATGGTTGGCCTCGTGAGCGTGGCTTATCACATGCCTTTAACTCAGTCAGACTTGGTCCAGTCCACATGAAATTCCTCGCACTGCTTCTTGAGGCTTATTTGGTCAAGTATGCAAATCCATTTTCGCATCTGCCTTTAGGGGGTGCTATAGAGGCCACATATTGACCTATGTTGATGGGAAAATGCCAAAAATCGTCAGCAATTGGCATTGCTAGAGACTTGAAACTTTGTATACTGGTGGGCAGCAGTACCGGCTACCCACAAACCCAAGATGAACCCAGTTGACCTCATGGTGGTGCTATTATAGGTGATAAAATCTGTACACTTTGAAAGGCCACATCTCCAACACAATATGACCTAGAGTAACCTAATTCAGTTCCTAGGTCAATTTCCTTTTGATGAACAAAAAAGCCTCGGACCACAGATGTCAGCGATAATGGATTTTCGGCCCTTTTGAATTTGGTGAAAAACACTTAAATTAATAGAACTTTTGATCTGTTTTTCCAATCATCACCGAACCTGGTATGTAGCATCAATGGACCATGCTATGTAAATGTTGTATAGAGCAGAACTACCAACCAAAGCATGTGATGGTTATAAGCCAATGAAATTTGAAGTTCTTTAACTGTCCAACTCAGTCCAAAATTAAAGAGGCTTCTTACTCTACCTCTTGAGGCTTGTCTGGTCACCTCAGCAAAGCGGTTTTTTCATCAAACATACGGGGGGAGCTATAAAGGCCACAAGTCTATCAGAAAAATCCCAGAGGCATTGTAAAAGGTTGTCGAATCACGTTTATGTTATGCATATACTTGTTGCACTTCTATCAATCTCTCTCCCTTACTCATTTCCAGTTGGTTTCAGACAACCCCTTGACCAGCTCCATGTTATCACATCTTCATCATTTCATTATCTCAAGACTTTGCAAACAACAAGGAACCGTCAGAGGCTGCCAGCAGCTTTAATTGTTATTTGATTTGCAAGCCGTCACTTAAGTTCATTTCATCCACAGCATACAATACAAAAACAAATTCCTACAAAACAAAAAGGGTTTATGCTAAGTAAATACCGCTTGTTTTTACCTGTTCTGTGGTATTGGTTAGGAGAATACATACAGAAACACGAGAAGTACACTGGATGCTCAATTCTGTTCTGCATATTAGACAAACAGGAAATTTGAGGGGTTTTATAGACGCACCCAATCCTGCATGTGTACCTAAAAGTGCCTAATATTTACCTGTGTGCCGAGCTACTGCATTTTTAGTTTAAAATAAATGTACTCTGTCAATGCATTAAGACATTGTCTTCACAAATGCATGTCTCAAGTCATAAAATTTGTTTGATTAATCACCACCTGTGTTTTTGTCCTGTTTTATAATTTAAGTTAAGAACACTAATTGCTTTGCATGGCCATCAGTATTTCAGTCTAAAATGACCAAAAATATGAATTAGAAGAGATTATTTGCTGATTAGGGTGGTGTGATATTATAAAACAGCATTCATCACATGAGAACCCATGTTATTTAAATTACCGAAGTGTGTCAAATGGACAACAAAGCCATAATCATAACCATTAACAAATCCTGCATGAGAGATTGTAGCCTAATGTTGCAACAAAATTGAGATGAGTCGAGCGCCCAATTTCACCAGCACTGTGTATAACTGAACTGCGTATACCCGCCAGAACACTTTATTGATTTGCGTGAAAGGATTAGAAGTGGGTATGCCGAAAGCTCACTGAAAAAGTAACAGGGCTCCGTGCTGCCACTTTTGTTGATTAAGTTTGTTTTTTTATTTTATGTTAATTTGGTTATTGAACTGTATGCACATTAAACTACAGCACTTTTATTTTAGTTGATCAGTATGTTAATCAGAATTCATTATAGCACCCTACTGTTTAAATTTTTGTGATGCTGATTTCGTATAAAATACCCAATAAAGCTGCCACCAGTTTTTGTGCTATTGCCACTAATCGAAAAACAGCAGTCCCACCTGTGTAAAATGTTAGTCTGGAGCCCTAAGTAGGTACACAGCCTAGACCTGCATATAGTGTTGCACGGTGTACCGGTACTAGAACGGTAGCGCTATATATACCCTGTCGTTAAAAACGACACGATAGCCCATTTTATTAGTGCCAGTACTTTAAGAAAGACAATATTTTAATAAGAGCCGTGTTTCCTATGAGTTGCTTCGATGTGCGTGCGTGCGTTCATGCGTGAGGCATGGCCGCAACTTGGTATCTTGGCAAGGTGCTCTTGCCGACCGTCCAAAGGTTGTTGATAAAACACGTGCACGCAGCAAAATATTTCGCCTACAAAGCAGACAGTAAGAGTAAGCCCACGTACACCACAAAGCCTGAAAGTGCCCTATAAAATGTTTTACAATGTTGCTCTTGGCTAAGCATCTCACTGACACATGCTGACAAGTGTTCAAAGAATTCAAAGAGCAGGTCTGTGAACGTGAACATAATTACAGTTGGAAGAAAAAGTATGTGAACCCTTTGGAATTACCTGGATTTCTGCAAAAGTTGGTCATAAAATGTGTTCTGATCTTCATTTAAGTCACAACAATAGACAAACACAGCCTGCTTAAACTAATACCACGCAAACAATTACATGTTTTCATGTTTTTATTAAACACACCATGTAAACATTCACAGTGCAGGGTGGAAAAAGTATGTGAATCCCTAGGCTAATGACTTCTCCAAGAGCTAATTGGAGTAAGGAGTCAGCCAACCTGGAGTCCAATCAATGAGACGAGATTGGAGGTGTTGGTTAAAGCTGCCAGGCTCTATAAAAAACACACACCAGTTTTGAGTTTGCCATTCTCAAGAAGCATTGTCAGATGTGAACCATGCCTAGCACAAAAGAGATCTCAGAGGACCTATGATTAAGAATTGTTGACTTGCATAAAGCTGGAAAGGGTTACAAACGTATCTCTAAAAGCCTTGATGTTCATCAGTCCACGGTAAGACAAATTGTCTATAAATGGAGAAAGTTCAGCACTGTTGCTACTCTCCCTAGGAGCGGCCGTCCTGTAAAGATGACTGCAAGAGCACAGCGCAGAATGCTCAATGAGGTGAAGAAGAATCCTAGTGTCAGCGAAATCTCTAGCACATGCTAACATCTCTGTTGACGAATCTACGATACGTAGAACACTAAACAAGAATGGAGTTCATGGGAGGACACCACGGAGGAAGCCACTGCTGTCAACAAAAAACATTGCTGCACATTTGAAGTTTGCAAAAGAGCACCTGGATGTTCCACAGCACTACTGGCAAAATATTCTGTGGACAGATGAAACCAAAGTTGAGTTGTTTGGAAGGAACACACAACACTGTGTGGAGAAAAAATGCACAGCACACCAACATCAAAACCTCATCCCAACTGTGAAGTATGGTGGAGGGGGCATCATGGTTTGGGGCTGCTTTGCTGCCTCAGGGCCTGGACAGCTTGCTATCATCGACGGAAAAATGAATTCCCAAGTTTATCAAGACATTTTGCAGGAGAATGTAAGGCTATCTGTCCGCCAATTGAAGCTCAACAGAAGTTGGGTGATGCAACAGGACAACGACCCAAAACACAGAAGTAAATCAACAACAGAATGGCTTCAACAGAAGAAAATACGCCTTCTGGAGTGGCCCAGTCAGAGTCCTGACCTCAACCCAATTGAGATGCTGTGGCATGACCTCGAGCGATTTACACCAGACGTCCCAAGAATATTGCTTAACTGAAACAGTTTTGTAAAGAGGAATGGTCCAAAATTCCTCCTGACCGTTGTGCAGGTCTGATCCGCAACTACAGAAAACGTTTGGTTGAGGTTATTGCTGCCAAAGGAGGGTCAACCAGTTATTAAATCCAAGGGTTCACATACTTTTTCCACCCTGCACTGTGAATGTTTACATGGTGTGTTCAATAAAAACATAAAAACATATAATTGTTTGTGTGGTATTAGTTTAAGCAGACTGTGTTTGCCTATTGTTGTGACTTAGATGAAGATCAGAACACATTTTATGACCAACTTATGCAGAAATCCAGGTAATTCCAAAGGGTTCACATACTTTTTCTTGCAACTGTATTTGCCCTCAAATATTAGTCTACAACAGTGGCGGCTGGTGAAAAACATTCTAGGTGGGCCTGTTCCATATTCAGTCAGCTTCACAAATACAATTAAACACTAACAGCAGGACACAAGTGTTCTGCTAAATATTATTTATTAAATGTCAATATTAAACATGTGAGGCATTCTTACACAATAAAATCTTACGAATGTCAACTACAAAAACAAATGTGGTCAGGGGAACTTGATGTGTGTCTGGCATCTTATTTGTAAAGGAATTTGGCCATTCTGTCATTGAGTGGCAAACTTCTAAATTTCTTCATTATTTAAGTCAGGGATGTTTTTGATTAGTTTTTTCTCAATAGAGAGCATAGCCAGAGCATTCAAGCAATCCTGTCATGCTCTTCCTCAGGTAGGTCTTGATCTTCTTCAAAGTAGAGAGGTGTGTCAGCTTCTATTAAAGATTCTCACACAAAACGTCGGGTGCATGCAGTTTATTGCATAATCGTCAGGCAAAGATTTAAACATACAGATAGATGGTCAAGGAAAGTTTCATTTCAATATACACAGGATAGGATGTTAATAATACCCATTATGCCATACTCCAAGATGAGCACTTCAAAAGACAATATTTTAGAATGGACTTAGGTTGAGAGCAGATATGTCATTGGGGTTTTCAAGTGGGCACCCTTCATCCCAGATGTTTTGTTAATTTGAGCCCACGACACCTCTAGAAGGCTTAACGGTGAGCAATGACGTCTCAGAGGCACCCCCCTCTATATCTGCTCTCGGCATGGCCAGATATTTAGAAACAAAACACAAAATTGTTTATTAAACTGAGAGATATCTCTATATCTATCCCTAATTCCTATTCCTGCAGGCTTTCAATACCAACTCTGCAGGGATACTTAGCACCTGAAAAGAAGATAGTCTTTCCCTTCTCTGTTACTGCAGGCTTAATATATGACGCTCTGCAGATATCCCTATACCTATCCCTATTACCTATTCCTGCAGGCACTTTCTGCCAACTCTGCAGGGATACTTGAAAAATTACGCTCTGCAGGAAAGACTTACCTTTTATACCTTTGTCCTGAGATTAAACCACTTTTTATGGTTTTTCAACATGATGGTCTTTACTTTTGTGCCCATATAGGATCCTTCCTTTTCAGCCACAGCCACTGGCTACTTCTTTCTGCTATATCTGATATAGCTTTTATGGTCTGGTGCAAATCTTTGCCGCAGATCCCCAACTCCTTAAGTAGTTTGGTTGTTGATATTGCCACAAATCCACGGCATCCAACTTCCACATGACACACCTTTGTTCTCCAACCTTGCTGTTCTGCCTCAGCTGCTAATTTGCTATAGCGGAGTTTCTTTCTTTCTTAAGCCTCGTCTATTGCTTCTTCCCACGGGACTGTTAGCAAATTGTTTATTTTATAGAGCTGTGTGTTGGACCAGAGTAATAAGTCTAGTCTGAAGTTGGTTGTTGCAATCTCCGATGGGACTCTCAGTTGTTGGCCGACATCAGCAAGCATTTTCCAATTGCATGCTCGCCTCAGCTGCCCTGAGCTTTGTTTTGCCCTATAACTCTTCTTTCCCAAACTCCCTCCCTGACAAAGTGAATGTGGTGCATGTCACCCTCTGCTCCAATTGGCAGGGCATTAACTGTTGAGCACCTATGCTCTATTGCTTCCGCCAAGCATTTTAGTACTTGATTGTGGCGCCAAGTGTATCTTCCTTGAGTAAGGCTCGTCCTGCACCCAGCCATTATGTGTTTGAGATTAGCCGTCCCGCCACAGAGGGGGCAAGTTGGATCCTCACCTACCCATTGGCTGAGATTTGTCGGTGTTGGCAGTATGTCGTAGGTTGCCCTAACAATGAAGCTAATTCTTGTGGATTCCATTCCCCACAAGTCCTTCCAGGTAAATGATTTATACTCAATCATTGCTGGTAGGCCTAATGGTGGTAATCAAACTGAAATGTAAAAATATTTTAACATAAAAAAGGGCTTTTGATATGAATTTCCTTGTTCTTTAATCTATTATTCCATTACTTTTCTTCATATTTTAGGTTTTTGTTTCAGTATCGATATTGAGATATTTAGGGCAGGTATCGTATCAAAGTCATAATTTTGGTATTGTGACAACACTATCTGCGTATACCCTCCACTATACTACTGGCTGTACTCATCCAATGCTACACATCCTGTCTAGCCTGTCAAACTGTGATTGACATTGATTCCTATTTTCAGGCACAGCTGGAAAAATTAGAGTCCCTGCGTGTAAAGCTAAAATTGAATTGCTGCAGGACGACCCGCAAGAACTTTGCAGCCAAAAAGCAAGACCTTATGGCAGATAAAAACAAATTTGAAGAAGAAAAGAACAGGTAATATACACTTTTGTACTAAGCAAGTTGCGGAAGATGTTTTCTCAGTTGAACTATTCTGTTCTATTGAGAGTGTGTGTGTCTGTTCCTTTGCCTGCCCTCAGACTGTCCCTGGAGTTGGAGGAGAGCAGCAGGAAGCTGAAGGTGTTAATAGAGGGGCAAAACCAAGAAAAGTATGTGTTTGGAAGGGGTCTGAGCAATGCATAACACTACTATTTCCTAGATAAACCCCTTTGTATTAGTATTTCATTGTCTCATATGAATTAATTTATAGATACAAAGTTTCAGCATAAAGCCATTTTTACAGAGGCCAGGGGTGAATCCAAATTGTGAAAAAGAACATCTTATGTTAACAAGGCTTTTCCTTGAACTCGATGGAAAACGACATGAGCTTAAGGAAAGATGGGAAGGAGAACAAGGGTAGGCGAACAAAATCAGTAAAGTGACTTCGCTTTGATTGTTTGTTCGCCTGGAACTGCGCAGCCCATATTTTCTAGCTCGGCGAACGCGGAAAAAGCGAACAGCAGCAAACATCCTATGTGATTGGTCCAAGTATATGGTGTGTGGTAGTCTGCGCTGACGGAAGCTTTGGATGGCTACGTTTGGTTTCCAGGTACAGCATTTATTGTTCGTTTTGGTCACAGCAGCACTTATTTTGAAAAGTTTGGAATTTTATTTTAAACTATGAATACTTTTGAGAGCAGCTTAACTGAAGAAGTTCAAAAATATAAACACTTTTTTAAAACTGTGACCGCTCATAATGTTTTGTTGCGGTCCGTAACGTTTGGTTCCCCCTGCTGTATTGGGGTGTAAGCTACCGCAAACTCAAATCAGTCGCGCACAAGTATACCATACAGCCTTGGCGACCAAGCAAACAGGAAAAGTTCACTTTCGCTTGAAGTATACTGAAGCCTTTAAGAAGAGAGAACAGCGGTTCTAGGCGAATCCGACTTCACTTTCACTAGGGTACGTAATTATGCGACAGCGGATGTCATTGACATGGGTTTTCCTGGTGAAACTAAAACGTCCCGAAGATGGACTACTAAAAGCGCATCTTGGATACCGAATTCACCCTGTGTATTCTTACCGTGTTGTTTTAATAGACTATATAAACGTAGACAAGCCGGTGAAAAATAATACTGATAAAAATTTGGGATAAATAATTTTTTCAGTATTTTTTTTTTATTTAGGCCTAGACGGGAGTCTCTCTCTTAAAGAACTTCGCTTGGGTATTGTCAGCTGACTATCATGTGACTAATAAGATGGGCTGTATAACATAGAAAATAGACCGATATTTATTGTAAGTTGAATAAAAATGGTTAACTAACAATGCATAATGTGAGTTTTTAGCCGTTAACTCGATCAGCTTGTGATTGAAGACTACGAAGGGTGTCTTATTTTCGTCAACATCACTTACCACGGACCAGGGCTTGAGACTAACGGCGTCACAGAAAATGTGTTTTTGACGGACAGTGATCTTCCCCGGGACACCCCAAGGACAGTTTTTTTGGCTGTATAACTAGCGATGCTGCCACTGGATGCTGCGCTTTGCAAATGACAAGCTGAACCAAGCGCTGACTACGTTACAACGGAGGCAGTAAAGTCGTGCGGTGTGTTTGGTTAGCGGAGATAACAACTAACGTAATAGAGCTCACAAATAACAGGGCCAACAGCTAACGTAACAGCTAACATCTAATGTAACGGAGCTAAACACAGAGGACCATAAATGTTTGAACAGTGAACTGCAGTTTATGCTGAGTGTTCATTAAGCCTTTTGTTTCTGACAAAGTGCTGGTGCTGAGGAGCGCTCCCAGCTTGGGTTAATAATAGACCAAAAAGCGCTGATGTCTTCCGATGTGCGCTTACGCATACGGTGATAAAAGCACAGCTCTCACCAGCAACATTCAGTGTCCGGTTGATCTGCTCCCACAAATTAGCTTTTCTGTTTTTGTTTGTGATAGTTTCTGTCTGAGTAGTTTACAGTTTGTTTTTCTTCTTCAAACTTCTGTCAGAGATGAAAGTAACCCGAAACAAGTACTTCTGTTCTGTACTGAAGTACTCTGCTGACATACTTGTACTTTGATAACAAAATGTGTAGATGGTTTACATAAACTAGATATAAAACAATAAGCCACTGTTAAAAAATCCAGATTATATCTGCATTTTTAATAAATCATATTAAACCTGCATTTTTGTGTGACTTTTTCTCTATAGGGCTAGCAGTAATCATATGCCATGTAGGGAAACCAATCCTCCAACCATCCCCCTCATTCCAGAGAATCAAAGCATGGTCTCTCAACACAAAGGGTCATAAAACCTTAACTCTATTCCAACAATTCCAACTGCTACTTTAAGTATTAATGAATTGGGATTAAGAAACTGTTGCCAAAGGAACAATCAATTAAATTATTGGACATTGAAAATGAGGAGAAATTGTAACATCAATTGTTTGTATTTTGTAATAATTATATGTTTTGTATTGTTTTACTAAGCTAACTAACATAATTAGCCTAGTCATGTTTGGTATCCAAATGTCCACCATGATATTTTGTAAACTTTGCAAACGTTTATATAGAACATATTCTTAGCATACAGGTATAAATAGAAAGAAAATGATTTGAGCTAAACAAGCTGACAACTCTTATCTCATACAGTGAGATAATTTACACCTCTGTTGACTGACCCCTGCAGCCAATCAGGTGACCCCAGACAACTTTTGGGAACCTCCTTTGGATACTTCCAATAAATAGGGTCACAACCAGGAAAGGAGTTGCTTTTTGAACTCTGTAAGAACGTGATCGGCCGTTTCGTTCTAACAGTATAAAATTGGCAACCCCCCACTCATCGAACCACGCTCCACGGACGACTCTTTGAACAAAGGATTTAAGGCCTTGGACCTCACTACAGGCCCGAAAACCCTTGCAACCCTTTTGAACTCAACTTTACCATTCCAGAGCATAGAAACCTTTATTGAACCACCGCACAACTTTCAACGTTATTCAAACGATTCAGAGTTTTAACCAAATCTACGTGAGTAGTTGGATTGCTGGATCACCCAAACTGAACCAGCGCCCCTTTTGTTCTCATTCCACGAGGTCATCGACAAGAACCAAGAAAACCCACGTTTCAAACCGCACTACCAACTCAACGGACTTTCCATCTTTATTCGAACAAACTAAGTTACAGAACTTTCCAACTTCACACAACGGACTCTGTTTCAGAACTTTACCACTGAACTACAGATCGCTTCTCCATCCAGCCACAACCGGCAGGCCGAGAATCAAAATTCACTCATTTGCCACGCAACGCCACCTATCGCCTCAAAGTAACGTAAAGCCCACTTTTGCTACATTGAGCGTGATGCTAAGCTTAGGCAATCTCTGCTGCGTTGTGTTTACCATAATTAGTCTATTTTAACTGTCATACTGTGTATGTTTTTAGATACTAACCACTTTAGTAATCAATGTCATTATTTAGTCATTCTTTGTAGAACCGTAATTTTCATGTGTTTTAGACTAGTAAATAAATAGAATTGTTTTGCATTCAAACCCAGATGTGTCGCTTCGTTTCATACAATCAGTTATTCTCGTAACACAGAACTTAACTACTTCAGAATTGAGACTAAAACATCCAAATCACATTATTAGAATGCTAAATTGATTCGGTTCCCGCAGAGCCGTGCTTACGCAAAATTCTGTGGTGGTGCTCCGTATATAGGAAATTACCCTTAATCACCTTGATCGATTATAATATAAATTATGAATTAATTGATAATCTACAAAATTGATAAAGAGTAATTTACACAAGTAGTAAGTCATTCACCCTACACCATAATGATTATTGTGAAATCTTTCCACCTGGGAACCTTTTGAGCAATCCAATCAAATCAATGTTTTTCTGCCTCTTATTACTAACAAATCATCATCATCATCTTCATCCGCTTTGTCCGGGGTCGGGTCGCGGAGGTAGCAGTTCCAGCAGGGCATCCCAAACTTCCCTTTCCCGGGCCACATTAACCAGCTCTGACTGGGGATTCCAAGGCGTTCCCAGGCCAGTGTGGAGATATAATCCCTCCACCTGGTTCTAGGTCTGCCCCGCGGCCTCCGCCCAGCTGGACTTGCCTGGAACACCTCCCTAGGGAGGCGGCCAGGTGGCATCCTTACTAGATGCCCGAACCACCTCAACTGGCTCCTTTCTACGCAAAGAAGCAGCGGCTCTACTCCGAGTCCCTCACGAATGGCTGAACTTCTCACCCTATCCCTAAGGGAGATGCCAGCCACCCTCCGGAGGAAACTCATTTCCGCCGCTTGTATCCGCGATCTCATTCTTTCGGTCATGACCCACCCTTCATGACCATAGGTGAGAGTAGGAACGAAGATAGACCGGTAGATTGAGAGCTTTGCCTTCTGGCTCAGCTCTCTCTTCGTCACAACGGTGCGATAAAGCGACTGCAACACCGCACCTGCTGCTCCAATTCTCCGGCCCATCTCTCGTTCCATTTTCCCCTCACTCGAGAACAAGACCCCGAGATACTTGAACTCCTTCACTTGGGGTAAAGACTCATTCCCTACTTGGAGTAGACAATCCATTGGTTTCCTGCTGAGAACCATGGCCTCAGATTTGTCTACTAACAAATATAGATGGTAATACCAAAGTATTGAAACAACATTTTGATTTTGGGACAGTTTACATTTATTTCGGGACGGTTAAAAAAATATTTGGGACGGTGGTGAAAAAAGTTGGTTAGTCTGGAGCCTTGCCACGGACTAACAAAATGTGATATATTGGTCTAGCCTGAGTACAAGTTGACTCCCTAACTTTGAAGTTTATATTTTGATAAAAATGTTCGACTTATACACGCGCAAAAACGGTACTTCATTACCAAGTTTGAAATTGAAATCAAAATAGGAATATAGGCTACGAGTCACAAAAAGGAAACGAAATAGATGTCACATTGAGAATGGTGGCTCGTGGTCACCCCGCTGTCAGCAAATATTTGTCAACATCAATTCCAATTAATAGGATTGTATGAAAAAAAGGCATAGCATTTCATGCCTACAAATCTACTCCTCATGATTACTTTTCAAACATGTTGAATTTTTAACATCATCCGGCTAAAACCTTCACTTTGGCAACGTTCATAGCTCGCCTATGGGTTTAACATTAAATTCAAATCATATAAGCATTTTAGCAAAGTTATGGCGTAAGATGGAAAATCCTTGATAAGCAATGGTTACAAATCTGTGTCCCTTGTCAGTCATGTTGATCGTTTTGTTAACAGCCGACGGGTGAATTGCTTTAAATGTTACTGCCACAAGGAATTGTGGGTCTTAGAGACCACTTGCAAGATCTGTCAGTTTTCGTCATGAAGCAATAATTACTACAAACATTTAGATCTGCTAATAGGTCTAGCGAGATTGGATAAAGTTCTACTAACAAGTCAAAACAGTTAGTTAACATTGCGTAATGTTGTATTTCAGTTTGAAAAAGGTGGACATATCCAACACAAAGTATTCCAGTTTACTAGTAATGTTTTATTAGTACTGGGAAGGCAAAGCCATACAAGTCAACGCTTTCTGGTCTTTCTTTGACTCATTGTCATTGCATAGTTTGATGTGTGTATTCGATCATTGTTCTGCTTCAAAAAATTATCCTCTTCCTATAACTTTAGGGCAAAAATGGACATCATGCTCACACTTTTCACATAAGCCCTGCATTTCTTTTTTTAATAGTAAACAAGACTTAAACCAAAATGTGAATGTAGAATTAAAGTATTTTTGCCTGTGCTAACTTTGAGGTTTAAGTAGTAGTTTGGAAACGGCTACTGTTCCGTTAAGGCCTCAACTTCCATTTAGGACGCTAGTCGTCTGTTGAGCGGCGATCTTTTCAGTGGACTCAGACTCTTAGAATACACTGAAAGCCTTGATCCAGCATTCCTGTGTATTGTATCGGCAACGATTTGGAAATCTTTTTTTTTTATAATTTTTTTAAAGGCCATACTATGACAGCTATAAACATAGTCTATTCCAAGTTGACATCTACAGCTGGACTTGAGTTGCGATTATTCTTTTCAAACAGCGAACCTTACTAGAGTTGTTTCAAACAGACAATTGAATCTGTGTGACAATACCTGCTAAATCTCTGAATTTGTATGCTGGATGTGTAGACCTGCAGTGTAAACGTACAAATTTGTAGAGTTGTATCATGCCTGGCAGTGTCAATACTATTTGCGGCCCATCGTAACCATAATTCAATTGTTCAACTGTAATTGCTTCAAAAACAAGCCCATACATTGTGCCATACATTGTGGCCATACATTTGTAATACAAAATTATTAAAATTAGGGGTGTGTACGTTTATGAAAATGTTGAACCAGTTTTATACAGCGCTTTTTGGCCGCACCCTCGATCCACTTTTGTTTAAGATACGGTCATTGTGAATAATCTGAGATTTTAATATTTATATAATTAATTTAATAAATGTGCAAAATATATAACTTAAAGAACGAAAATAAAACTAAGAACTAAGAAGAAATAATAGTTCAAAGAGTCTATAAAGCCTAACCTAGTTCACATAGGCCTGCTACATTTTACTACTGGTAAAACAAAGCTCGAGCTCGGCGAGGGAGGGGGCAGTGATAGGGTTGCCCAGACATGCGTGGGAGGGCGAATTACACTTAAAAGCATCTTGATATTATTAGATTAATGAGCAGTCATTCAATGGCAATGCATTAAGGAAAGTAGCCAATATACCATTAATGTAAAAAAAATCGCTTGTTAGATTTTCCTTACAAGCAACCGTATTTTTAAAACAAGCCCAAGAAACCGGAACACGGAACTCCTGATTTTTTTTAAGTGACTTTGAAAATAAAGAAGCCTAATGTTGCTTGTTATAAGCGGACTTGGCAACTCTGATACCAACGTGAGATACTGTACTATATTAATTTAATTGAACCAACCAAAATTATTTATTGGTTTTATTAAAAATAAAGTTCCTCCAAATTAAGGTTTCACAATTAATGACACCCTTAAAGATTATTTGTTCAATACCATCTGTCAAAACTAAACCAGAAATTACCTTTCACTTAGCTCAAAATTGTTCCTTAAGGCTTCGATAAACTATTACATCACTTCCTCTTTCACTAGGGTACAAAAATTATGTAACATCCATGCGATGTCTATATGTCATTCAACACCATGAAGAAAACAAAAGAACTGGCAGTTCAAAAGAGACCGATGGTCGTAGACCTTGAATCGTGTGTGGAGGTTCTTGTAGCCATGCAGTACCAGAGTTATGAATATACCACTGAGCACATTCAGGGCAATTATTCAGAAATGTAAAAGATAAGGTACAGTGGAAAACTTTATATATGAACGTTAGGGCTCTGCTTTACCAGTAACACGGACGTTGTAGCCAGCTGTCATACAACATTCAAGCCAGATCGCAAGCAAAAACTTGCTGATAGATAGACGTGAATAACCTTTTTATTTTCTTAAATTGATGTAGCCAGTTCCGCGACACAACTTGCGACAACATAGACCCAACGAATCGATAATGAAATTTGTTGCCAACTAATTTTATAATCTATTTTTAGCGATTTAATCGATTAGTTGTTGCAACCCTAGTTTTGGTCAGATACAGCATTGGCATGTTTGTCGTCAACATAGATGCATACATGGAGAGGCACCTCATACCCACAGTGAAATACGGTGGTGGGTCAAGGGGCACTGGTTAAAATCGATGGGATAATGAATTCTACCAAGTATCTGGCAATTTTGGCTGACAATCTGGTTGCCTCTGCCAGAAAGCTGAAACTTGGTCGTAGGTGGACTTTCCAACAAGACAACGACCTAAAACACACCTCAAGATCCACACACACAAATTATTCTGTGACAACAAAATCAATGTTCTGCAATGGCCATCTCAGTCGCCGGGCCTCAGTCCAATCGAAAACGTGGGATGAGTTGAAGAGGGCAGTTAAGCGCAAACCCAAGAATGTGACTGATGTGCATAGAGGAATGGTAAAATATCCTTCCAAAAACAAAGACATTGTCAAACATTACAGGAAAAAACTCCATGCTGTTATCCTTGCCAGAGATGATTACACTAAGAACTAAATGAGGGGTGCGAATAATTTCAAAACCTTGATTTTGGTGAAATTAATTTTTTATTAAATTTTATGATTCTGGTTGGTTCCATTGTAACATTCATAAAGTACATTATTTCTCAGATGTTTGTATTTTGAATTTGTATCTATAATTAAAATATTTATACTTAAGTATTGTTTGTGCATTGTCAGTCAGGGGTGCTAGTAATGGGTGCCAGTCATTTTGGAACCTACTGTGTGCAGCCCAAATACGTTCTGTAAAGATTCATGGAATTTTGCAACTCAATACATCCGTCACACAATTTTATACATCACGCAATTGCAATGCAACGCTTACCTTTTCCAAACTGCACATGATATGGTGAACAGCCTGCAATTCTCCTTCCTCCAGGCAGATGTGGAGTGGAGAGCTGGCTGAGCTTAACAAAGAGATGGAGCATTTTCAGAAGAAAGCCCAGGAAGCCAACCAGAAGGCACTTCAGGACGAGGTCAGTCTTTGTAGGCCACTTCACAACCGTCACAAACACTGCATTTCCCGTATCTGTTATTTTAAATGACAACTAATGTTGTTTCAACAGATTGCAGCACTTGTGACGCATCGAGATGTCATCATGACTCAGATAGAGGACTGGCTGAAGGAGGTTGAGCGATACCTTAACACACTGAGGTACAGTGCGAGTTCAACAATATGTAGGCTACAATAGGTCTTTAAACTTCTTGTATATGTGAACATTTCTGAGTCTGCAAATTGGCTTGAGTTAGCATTAACCCTTTCCAGCCTGAGCCCAAAAGTTCAGAAATTCCAATCTGTAAAAAAATATGGACTTACGATGCAATCTTTGTTGTATTTTCATATTACATCACACATTTATACACCATATTGAAGAGAAGATCTAGTTCTTTCAATTTACAGTACCAGTCAAAAGTTTGGACACACCTACTCATTCAGTGATTTTTCTTTGTTTTTATTATTTTCTAGATGGTAAAATAATACCAAACACATCAAAACTATTACATAACATATATGGAATGATGTAGTGAACACAAAAGTGTTAAACAAACCAAAAATGTTTTATATTTTAGATTCTTCAAAGTAGCCACCTTTTGCCTTGATGACAGCTTTGCACACTCTTGGCATTCTCTCCACCAGCTTCATGAGGTAGCCACCAGGAATGCTTTTTAACGAACTGTGTGCCTCGTCAAAAGTTAATTTGTGGAATTGCCCGCCTTCTTAATGCGTTTGAGACCATCAGTGGTGTGTCCTTTAGACAGTGTTGGTGTTCAGTAAATAGCTCAATTTGTCTACTGTAATAATTGATATTATGGCAAAGACTGCTCAACTAAGTAAAGAGAAACGACAGTCCATTATTACTTTAAGACATGAAGGTCAGTCAATCCGGAAAATTTCAAAAACTTTGAATATATCAAGTGCTGTCGCAAAAACCATCAAACGCTATAATGGAACTGGCTCTCATGAGGACCGCCCCAGGAAAGGAAGACCAAGAGTGACCTCTGCTGCAGGGGATAAGTTCATTGGAGTTGCCAGCCTCAGAAATCGCCAATTAACAGCACCTCAGATTAGAGCCCAGATAAATGCTTCACAGAGTTCAAGTAGCCAACAAATCTCAACATCAACTGTTCGGAGAAGACTGCGTGAATCAGGCCTTTATGGTCGAATTGCTGCAAAGAAACCCTTACTGAGGCTGACCAACAAGAAAAAGAGACTTGCTTGGGCCTAGGAACACAAGGAATGGACAGTAGACCAGTGGAAATCTGTACTTTGGTCTGATGAGTCCAAATTTGAGATTTTTGGTTCCAACCGTCGTGTCTTTGTGAGACGCAGACAAGGTGAACGGATGGAATCTGCATGCGTGGTTCCCACTGTGAAGCATGGAGGAGGAGGTGTGATGGTGTGGGGGTGCTTTGCTGGTGACACTGTTGGCGACTTATTAAAAATTCAAGGCACACTTAACCAGCATGGCTACCACAGTATTCTGTAGCGACATGCCATCCCATCAGGTTTGCGCTTAGTGGGATCATCGTTTGTTTTTCAACAGGATAATGACCCAAAACACACCTCCCGGCTATGTAAGGGTTATTTGACCAAGAAAGAGAGTGATGGAGTGCTGCATCAGATGACCTGGCCTCCACAATCACCAGACCTAAACCCAATTGAGATGGTTTGGGATGAGTTGGACCGCAGAGTGAAGGAAAAGTAGCCAACAAGTGCTCAGCATATGTGGGAACTCCTTCAAGACTGTTGGAAAAGCATTCCAGGTGAAGCTGGTTGAGAGAATGCCAAGAGTGTGCAAAGCTGTCATCAAGGCAAAGGGTGGCTACTTTGAAGAATCTCAAATATAAAATATATTTTGATTTGTTTAACACTTTTTTGGTTACTACATGATTCCATATGTGTTATTTCATAGTTTTGATGTCTTTATTATTTTCTAGATAGTAAAATAATACCAAACAAAGAAAAATCACTGAATGAGAAGGTGTGTCCAAACTTTTGACTGGTACTGTATATAAAAATATATATGATTGTTTTAGGGTAATCATCCTGTCTCCAAAAGCTTTTGCACACCAATTTCAATAAAAATATTATTTGTTCGCCATACTTCATCATAAACCTTAAATTATCACCGTTTTAAAAACAAGATAGAGAAAAAATTTGAGCATATACAATGTTCACAATTTCCTTGGTAATTTGGAACATCAATTAAATTAAATATTATTTTAACCCTGTACCCTGTACAGGATAAACCTGACCCTGTACAGGATAAGCGGTAAAGTTAATGGAAGTTAATGGATGGATTATTTATTGTAAAAAAGTTATGACCATTCTAGTGATCTGTGTGAAAACGGTTTGGAATGTTATCCTAATGGTACATTTCAGGCCACCAGTCCTCCTTACGCTTTATGGCCAACAGTATTGGTAAATTAAGAATGTTTCTGAAAATTAACAAGACACAACCACTGAAATATACATTTTATGTGTTCAACAAAACACACACTTTATTTAAATTAACAACTTTTGACACTGCAAGGTAAAAAAAACTATCTGGAAAAATAGTTTTTCAAAATGATTGAAAATTATTCTTAAGTATTCATAATATGTATTTATATATAATTAAGAAAACAGGGTTAGGGATAGTAATATAACTTTAATTAATAATATAATTGATTTACAAATAGGAAATATACAGTGGGTACGGAAAGTATTCAGACCCCTTTAAATTTTTCACTCTGTTTTATTGCAGCCATTTGCTAAAATCGAAAAAGTTAATTTTATTTCTCATTAATGTACACTCAGCACCCCATGTAGAAATTTATTAAAAAAGAAAAACAGAAATATCCCATGGTCATAAGTATTCAGACCCTTTGCTTTGACACTCATATTTAACTCACATGCTGTCCATTTCTTCTGATCCTCCTTGAGATGGTTCTACTCCTTCATTGGAGTCCAGCTGTGTTTAATTAAACTGATTGGACTTGATTAGTAAAGGCACACACCTGTCTATATAAGACCTTACAGCTCACAGTGAAAGTCAGAGCAAGTGAGAATCATGAGGTCGAAGGAACTGCCCAAGGAGCTCAGAGACAGAATTGTGGCAAGGCACAGATCTGGCCACGGTTACAAAATAATTTCTGCAGCACCCAAGGTTCCTAAGAGCACAGTGGCCTCCATAATCCTTAAATGGAAGAAGTTTGGGACGACAAGAACTCTTCCTAGACCTGGCCGTCCAGCCAAACTGAGCAATCGTGGGAGAAGAGCCTTGGTGAGAGAGGTAAAGAAGAACCCAAAGATCACTGTGGCTGAGCTAAGCCCTGACCTAAACCCAATTGAGCATCTCTGGAGAGACCTGAAAATGGCTGTCCACCAACGTTCACCATCCAACCTGACGGAACTGGAGAGGATCTGCAAAGAAGAAAGGCAGAGGATCCTCAAATCCAGGTGTGAAAAACTTGTTGCATCATTCCCAAGAAGACTCATGGCTGTACTAGCTCAAAAGGGTTCTTCTACTCAATACTGAGCAAAGGGTCTGAATACTTATTGATGTGATATTTCAGTTTTTCTTTTTTAATAAATTTGCAATAATTTCTACATTTCAGTTTTTTTCTGTCAAGATGGGGTGCTGAGTGTACATTAATGAGAAATAAAATGAACTTTTTCGATTTTAGCAAATGGCTGCAATAAAACAGTGAAAAATTTAAAGGGGTCTGAAAACTTTCCGTACCCACTGTATATTTTATTCCATCGCATTCCTAAACAATTACAAGACCTGTGGAGAGAAAAGATAAACCTGTGGACATAAAGATAACAGAAAAGAGGGGCAGGGAATGGAGGGGGCAGAAACACCAGAAAACCTCTGATTTAAAATGTATTCCTCTTTGCGAAACTGGTCACATATGGCCGAGTGCCAAGATTTGAAACAGTTCCTATGGCGAGTAAAGGAGAGCCTTTTACTTTTATGTTCTGGAGCACCGCAAGTTACTTTAGTACTATTTTGTTTTTTATTTTTCCTATAGCATAACCAGTCGATTTTGGGTAACTCCTGCAGTTCAGGGGCTTGGGCTGTGGGAATGATGACGTAGGCACAAGAGGATTAGGAGCGTGAGTTGGGAAATTCGCATGGACATCAACCCCCCACCCAAGGATATTTCCCTCAAACCTATAAATTTGTTGTAGACTGCAGACTGAAGCACACTATCCAAATCAATACCGTAAGGTCGCCTAGGTGTAAAGAGAGAGGTTTCATTGCCTGTCTATCATTATCAAAATAGTAAGGATTGGATAGTCAGGGAAGCGTTTACGCTTTCTAGTTGATTTAGGACCTGTGCGAGAATGGGCAGCCACATCCAAAATGATAGAGGGTAACAAAGTTAGTCTATTGTGAGAATTAGAATTTAACAATCATACATTCCTAGTTGATGGTCTCGCCTGGGGATCAGGTCCCAGCTCTTCCTCCTCCTACAGATGGTCTTCCACCTGAGCGGTCATGCCACCATGCCATGGTACATCTCCTCCTCTGCTGTGAGCCTCTTGAGGGTCTGGAGCAGGCTGTCATAATCTCTGTCCATCTAAAATATAAAAAAATGTATAAACTCCCTGTGTGTACTTCACAAATAATCACAATGAAAAAAATCGTCAAAGCAGGCTTAGTTGAGCCTAATCATAATCTCTTCCACAGAGCCTTTTAGCTCCTTTTGTTGTGAACAAGCAACATCCTAGCAAAGTGTTCCTGATAAACAATATTCTGACAGGATTTTCCAACCATATGACTAAGCATTTATCAAGTGATTATCTTGTAAAATAAAAAGAAAAGTCGACCGGATAGATCTAGCCTAGTCAAGTTACCAAGCCTGTCGTTCTGCTCTCACTCCCATTTTAGAAGCGTTAGCTAGCTACCTCTGTTAGGACTACCTTCTCATAAAATGATTCAAGTGAAAAATAGACAAAATGAACCCATTTTGCTTAACGTTAATAGTTTAACTCAATAACTGAAGTACATATGGCAAGTTTCACAGACATTTTTACCTCAAAATAGTCATAAAATTAAAAGGGATGTCTAGCTCGACAACTCACGCTAATGACGCTAGATAAACAAACACTTTTGCAAAATATTTACCGTGATAAATTAAGACTAAATACCATCATACTTTTGTTTTTCAAGTCATGTAATTGACTAAACATGAAATATAACTGGTTCTTACCTCGAAATATTGCCTCAGATTTCACTTTGCAGCGTTATATATGAGGCTTTGGTCCTGTTTCCTGGGTAAACTCCTTTGGCTCCGCTTTGGCTGTGGTGGGTTTTTTTCAGTGACGGGGCATTCAATCCCATAAAATATTCGCGCCACTTACCCCATAGCAAATGACAAGGTAGATAGCGGGATTTGTCAGCTATATCCGGCTTTTTTCAGAATAAAAGTAAGTGATTCACCGGCTTCTCTATTAATTCGTTGGTCATCGGAACTTTTGTTCCGAAATTAAAGCGTGGCGGCTGGATAGGGTTAACCTTTTAACTGTTACGTTCCGACTTAAGTGCACCTATGCTGCCAATTTGACCTTACATTGATAAAAATACTGTCAATACCCTTTTGAAATTTTACACTTGTGTAATTGGCTGCGCACGGTGAAGGAGGTGGGACCCTTGCATGATTTACAATTAGGATTTCTGTTCCACTCCACCCATTTTCAGGCTGGAGTTCCATTACCTCTAGATTTACATGACTTGCTGTGTTTGCAAGTACAGTGCATCTGGAAAGTATTCATACCCCTTCACTTTTTCCACATTTTATTATCTTACAGCCTAATTCCAAAAAGGATTAAATCAAAAAAAATTCTCAACATTCTACACACAATACCGCATAATGACAAAGTGAAAAAGGTTTTTTATAATTTTTTGCAAATGTATTAAAAATTAAATATCACATGTACATAAGTATTCACACCCTTTACTCAATACTTTGTTA
>JAPMUY010007882.1:55000-60795 GCA_026901105.3 Galaxias olidus | reverse complement strand
TAGTTGTAATTATTATTCTTTTCATTGTGGTATGTTGTTAACTCTCTAAAGAGTTCTGATATCTGTTTCAAACATGGGAGTGATATGTTTAAATGCTCTCGGCCATAGTGGAATGAATTGCTCCTGAACTTCCTAGAGCACAGCGTTGCTAGTATTAACGTTGTGTTGTTATCTTGACACCATAAGGTCTCCCACATGAAATGCTGTAGGAGGACCACCCTGTGATGGAGAAGAAAAAAAAAACGTTGTTCTCTCTTCTAATTTACCTCCTAATCTACACTGGATTCTTCTGTTCATCATTTTTTGGGGGTGAATCGAGGGATGTCACCCTCTCTTCCCCCTGCCCCATGTCTCCATTTGCTCTTTCAGCCAGGCCCCCGAGTTGTGTTCACTACATTCAAACCTTAAGGTTTTCTCAGTATGGAACCCCTGAAAACCCATTCTCCCAGACGCACGGCTGCCAAAGAGGAAATCCAGCCCGGGTCGTTGATATTGTTGGAGGAGATCCTGGAAAACCTTTTAGTCACAGGCAAACATGCAGCCCTGTTCTGGATTTAAAGTTGGCTTGAGTCAACACACACACACACACACACACACACACACACACACACAGACAGACACACTGACACGCACACAAAGACATATGTAACACTTAGGTCTTTGGCTACAACACCTCATCATTTATATTGTTAGGAGTTGCTATTCAAATGGATGTTTAACTGGCTGGGTGGATTGTGAGTCACAGTACATCTATCATCATCAACACACACCAGGATGTACACACAGCAGACACTTTGCCTTGGCACTCTTAATATAAAAAAACAAATCTTGTTTCTGTCTTCCATATATGTTGGTTTTATTTTGTAAAAAGAATGGTTTCTATACATTTGGATAGCTAAAAAAAGACATATACTGTGCCATTTGTTGATGTTCAAATAAGACTTTATGTGCTGGGAGTGTTCTCGTGTTCAAAAGCAACTGGGAAAGTTTGTGCTTGAGTGTTTGGGCTGGCACATAAAGTGGCATGGCACTAAATAAATGAAACCAATACGAAACATAAACAGACCTAGGGTGTGTGTCTGTGTGTGTGTGTGTGTGTGTGTGTGTGTGTGTGCGCGCGTGCGTGCGTGCGTGCGTGCGTGCGTGCGTGTGTGTGTGTGTGTGTTCATGCGTGTGTGAGAGAGAAACTGTGTCTGTGTCACCTCCATCCATTAGAGTCGCCACTGTTCACTCAATGTATGTGTGTGTGTGTGTGTGTGTGTGTGTGTGTGTGTTAACCTAATACCTCTAACCAGCATGTACACACTGCAGTATTTGTACTCGTATACAGGAATTAATCGAGCGATAGGCTCTGTAAATCACTCTTAACCTCAGAAGCACACCAGCACACACACACACACACACACACACACACACACACACACACACACACACACGCGCGCGTGTGTGTACACACTCTTAAATACATACAATCTGTATGCACACCTACTGACAAATCCCCCCTCTCCCCTCTCTCTCTCTCTCTCTCTCTCTCTCTCGCTCTCTCTCTCTCTCTCTCTCTCTCTTTCTCTCATGCTCTCTGCAACACACACACACACACATACACACACCTCTATCAAACTTATATTCCTTCTGGTGCTGTAGCAGGGTCAAATGCAGACTTTTGTAGGCATATCAACATGCAATTAAATATAAATTTGGAAGGCAATGAGATGGATTCATTACTGGTACAATGTATTATATCTTTGCGCCATGTGAAAAAAAATCCGTTTGCAAATGGCTGTAACCTCTACAGGATTGGTTATGGAGCACACTGTCATAACATTTCCCATTTACATAACCAAGGACAAGATATCAGTGATCGATGTGGGTCTGCTAGAATATTAGCTTCCGAAAACGTACGCTCACAGGAGACATTGAAACCAACAGTTGCAGATGGTTAATATTTAAAGCCAGGACAGCTGTGAGGAGAGGGGATGGCAGGCGACAAAACTTTGGGTCAGAGTACAGCATTCAGCGGCCATAAACTCTATCCTGGACCTGGAGAGCCAGCAGCCCTACCCTGCTACTGTAACATGCCTTCAGTGATACAGCTGGCATGGCTTTGAATCCTGGCTCTCGTCGCTGTGCGACCCTGGCCCTCCTCTCCCGTCAACTCTCACTGTGAGACGTCGCCCGAGCCAAACCTCTGGTCTGCCGTCCGCCGCGGAATCCCACGGAGAACCGCCGCGAACCAAAGCAAAGCCGTTGGCATGCGTGTGAACGTCGAGCCCCGCCGCGCGCCGTGTCCCCGTGCGCTAGCCGGCTCCCCGTGCGCTAGCCGGCTCCACGCTGAAGGAACACAGCGCTTTGGTCTGTGGGCCAGGGAGCAGACGCGTGGTCAGACAACCCCACACCCCACTGTGCGCCTTGGCTCCTCAAGCCTGCTATTATGGTCATGCTGTGGACTGAGAGAGTACCAGTTGGTTTGGGGGGGGGGGGGGGGGGGGGACATTTCTCTTTTCTGTCTCTCTCGGATTTGTCCGTCTGTCCGTCTGTCTGTCTGTCTGTCTGTCTGTCTCATTCTCTCATTGTTCTCTGTCTCTCACTGCACACATGTCTATCTGTCTCTCTCTCTATGTCTGTCTCTGTGTCTCGAATAGAAATCAAAAGCGCTCTTTGTCTGAGTTCTGGTCTTGCACGGAGAGTTGTCAGGTGCCCCCAGCCCAGCAGTTGTGTTCGTGTGTGTGTGTGTGTGTGTGTGCGTGCGTGCGTGCGTGCGTGCGTGCGTGTGTGTGTGTGTGCGCGTGTGTGTGTTAAGGTAGGGTTACGGGGGGAGAGGAGCTTGCAGCAGTCGTTTAAGAATGTGTAAGTAACACGTGAAAGTATGTTTGGATATGTGAAGGTGTGTGTTTTGGGGGGAGTTCCCAGTGTGTGCCTTGCAGTGACAGTCAATTTGGCACCACCTAATTACTGCTATCACCACTCCGTTTGATGATGATTAAAGCGGTAGTCAATGTTTCACACACACGCATGCAGACAAAGAAACCGACACACACACGCACACACACTCACATGAAGGCACATATAATCAGGCTACAGACTATACACTGTACACTCCCACACACTCAGGTTTGCACACACACACACACACACACACAAACACAGACACTAACAGATAAACACATGCGCTGGTTACTAAGATATTGCATACCATTATTAGGCCAGGGTAGTTGTTAAAGGTCTTTAAAGTTGACGTTCTGTAAATAGAATGGGTAGACAGGGCGTCTGGCGTTTTGAAAGACCACATCGTCACAGTAGAAACGATGCCCTCGGGGAGGATACTGATGTCAGGAAAGTTAGGACTTTTGGTGGTTGACGTCGATCATATAAAGAAGTGTCCCAGTTGTGCATACAGAAACATATGATATATTAAACTATTGGCCTCTATAGGAAAGCTGTTGTGAAAGAGCTGCCTGGCTAACACAGCACAGCGTAGAACAGTTTAACACAGTTCTGTTCGTTTTGGTCTACTTTAGGTTTGCAGTGTGATACGTTTTGTGCTAATGTATGTTGACAAGACTTACTAAAATATAAGTTGAGCTTTGGTGTCGTTAAACTAGGCTTACATGAGCTGAGCTGAACAGTATGACTTATATAAGTTTGAAGATGGACATTTTCTGTGTGTGTGTGTGTGTGTGTGTGTGTGTGTGTGTGTGTGTGTGTGTGTGTGTGTGTGTGCGTGTGTGTGTGTGTGTGCGTGTGCGTGTGTGACCAATGGTAAAACTTGGCATCAGTTTGCCTTCTCCAAATTGATCTCAGGCGCCCGGCAGCATGCCTTAGAAAATGTCCTCTGCTGAATGTCTCTAGTCAGAGATAATCACACACGCTATCTCTCTCTCTCTCTCTCTCTCTCTCTCTCTCTCTCTCTCTCTCTCTCTCTCTCTCTCTCTCTCTCTCTCTCTCTCTCTCTCTCTCTCTCTCTCTCTCTCTCTCCCTCTCTGTATCCCCTCTTTCACCTTGTCTGGCGTGCAGGCCTTCTATCCTCAGGAGCATTCGCTGCACAAGGAGGGCCTGTGTTTCTCTCTTCCCCGGCTTCCTTTTCTCCATTCCTTCTCCTCCTACTCTATCCATCGCTCCCCCCTGTCTCTCCATCCTGACTGTCACTCATTTTTTCCTCCTCCACCATTTCCTTTCTTCTCTTCATCCTTCCCCTCCATCTGAGAGTGTTACCCTGACGAGAGGGTCAGTGGGAAAAGGCTTGTGGTTTGGTGTGTTCATCTCCACGCTGTACAGGTTAAAGGTCAGTCAGCTGCCCCTCTCATTCAGCAATCATCTGCACACTTTCTGTCATCTGCTCCCCTGTTGTCTGTCCATCCCTTCTTCTCTCTCTCTCCCCTTTGGCTAGCTCTCTCCTGTCTCCTATTTACTGCCTTTCAGTCTCTTATTTTGGCGTCCCTTATCCATCGGCCTGGCCACCTCCCTTTTGAGCTGAAACGATTCCTCTGGGAAGAGGAGCCTCTGACTCGCCCAGAGGGGAGGTGTCCTAATCCAATCGGATGCCACAGTGACACAGGAAGCAGGAAACGGCTTGTTGTGATACCCAGGTCATGAGAGGGACGTCTGAGGTCCACACACGCTTACACCAACAGGCCCACACACGTAACAGACACAAAGACAAACAAGCACGCGCACACACACACACACACACACACACACACACACACAGTCAAAGAACACCTGGTTTGTCATGAAGCTCTCATCATTTGTTGAGCATTTAATAGCATTTCTCAACAATGCAGCTTTATTTTTGTTTGGAACATCTCTCATTAACCACGGGCACATGGGTCTGTGCGTTTGGCTCGCTCCTTTAGAAAGCTAACGCGCCGACTTTGCTGTGTCTGTGGTTAGTAATCAAGTACCGGCACATTGCTCATTACAACTATTCCGTTTCACTTAGAAAGAGAGAGTGTGGGGTTTGTGTGAGGTGTGTGTGTGTGTGTGTGTGGGGGGGGGGGGGGGGGGGGGGTAGAGTGTTAAAGATATTCACTCTAGGTGGTGAGCTGACGAAAGCTCGGGGCTTTCCAGAACGCTCTCCGTGAAGGGAGTGCAAACAGTGGTTTGCCTGTCGTCTCTGGTTTGGTGGTATGTGGCCTGCTGTGAGCTGGTTAAATGGAGCTTAGATTACCACATGGCTAAATGAAACCAGTAAGTGCATGTTCATAGCGCTCCCACTAATGATCTGAAAAAAAAAACACGGCTACACGGGGGGAGTCCCACGTGTCGCCATGTACCAGAACTCCATGTGAGGAGTGTGTGTGTGTGTGTGTGTATGTGTGTGTGTGTGTGTGTGCACATTCTCTGCGGAGAAAGCCATCTGAGAATAATTGTGCAGACAGACGGAATATCAGAGAGGGGGGGTGGGGAGTCTCTCTTTATCATTTTGTGGGTAGAGACATACAGACAGACCGACCGACCGACAGAAATAGGGACGAATGAGAGAGACCGGCGAGGAAGAGAGACATGTGCAGCGTCCAATCTCAGGTCCTGTTAAGCTTCCTCATCAGAGCGTCTCCAGAGTCCTTAGGAGCTCAGATGAAACCCTGATGTCTTTATATAACTAATACAACCCCCTCGCTTCCCATCTGCTGCAGATTATACCTTTACTAAGTGTCTGTGTGGCAGTGTGTTTGTGTGGCTGTGTGTGTGTGTGTGTGTGTGTGTGTGTGTGTGTGTGTGTGTGGCAGTGTGTGTGGCAGTGTGTTTGTGTGGCTGTGTGTGTGTGTGTGTGTGTGTGTGTGTGTGTGTGTGTGTGT
>JAPMUY010007882.1:0-52500 GCA_026901105.3 Galaxias olidus | reverse complement strand
CTGTCTCTTTCTCTCTCTCTCTCTGTCTCTCTCTCTCTCTCTCTCTCTCTCTCTCTCTCTCTCTCTCTCTCTCTCTCTGTCTCTTTCTCTCTCTTTCTCTCTCTAACTATTGCCCGTCTCTTATATAATTGATCCCACGCGTACACACTGCCCACTCGATAACACCGGGCTGTGTGTGAGAGAAGCTCTGTTCTTTCTCCAGCAGTCATCTGAGCTTTGTGCCGGTGTGGTTCCCATGCTCCTGTGCTGGGCTTTAGCGAGGTGATGAGGGAGTGTTAAAGTGCTCCCTCCCTCCATGCTAATTCTCTGTATTATCCACCCATTCACACACACACACACACACACACACACACACACGGCTCTTTAGTGTGTGTGTAAGGTGTCCCTTTACATTGGAGTACCTTGTCTGGTACAATGCGACCTCGGCAGCCCCACTTAGCATGTGGCTAGGTGTTTGGTTGAGGGTTAAATACAATGACGCAATGCTCTCAACGCTAGCCTGTGGGATCTTGGAATGAATGTGCTGTGGGCATGGAGCTGCATTTTTACCTCCAAGGTGAACTCTGCAGCCTGGGTTGGTGTGGGATATGTATGACACATTTAAGATGCTGCTCTCAGACTGTTAGAGTTTGAAACCTTGCGCTGTTGCATTAATTCCCTCACTCCAATTTCCCATCCCCTGTCCTGCAGTAGAACTACAAAACATATTTTTATCAACATCAACACATCACTTATATTTCTGTTAAAATGATATGTATAATATCCATATGGAGTTAAGGTTGAAGACAGGCATTTTCAATTGGGTCTGTGTTGAAATGGAACTCGTGTTTGTCTGAATGAGATCAAGTTAGATAAGACTGAATTAGATTTGTTTCAAATAGACTGCTCTGGTTTTATGAGTCAAACAATCCTCCACTATTTGGGCCCCAGGGTCCCAGTGGGAGTGTGGCACAGCCCTCGCTGCTGTCTGGCAAAACCTTTAGCCTGGAAGTGCTGTAATTTCATAACATAATCTGATCTATCCATAAGCAGTCGAGGGATTTATGGAAAGCCACTTCTGTTGCTGAATAATTCCTCTACACAACCGCAGGGCGTGTACAAAGGATGGAGCTGTAAGCTGTGTGTAAGCAAAACCTTTGGGAGACATGAAGAGGGAGGTAGCCTGCCAATGCCATGCATTTGCGAGAAATATCGGTTCTTTTTTTTTAACACGGGCATCAGTGTATATCGATGGGTTGATCTATTTTTATTGATCAGTGTTTCACACCAGAGTATTTCCAGTCCCTATGGCTAAATGTGGGTCGCAGTTTCCTCTTTGAGATCAGGAGGTTTAACTGAAGTCAGGACCGGTCGTGTCAACAGCCGACCGGTTCAAGCGGAGTTTCGCCGAGACGGACGCTAGGCTTCTGTCACCGTGACAAAGAGGAACTTGTTAGAATTCACAGATCACTTATCACAGGTTGACCAGGCAGTGCTGAGAGGAGGAGTGTTTAATGAGCCTGTCAACGGGGAAACACTTCTCTCATCCTGTCTTCAATGAACTCACCGACACAGACTGATCGTTAGGAGGGTTTCCATTGTGCTTTTATGGCCCTGTTTTGTAGTGCCAGATGTGTGTGTGTGTGTGTGGACGACACCTGGGTGCTTGGCCGGCGGACAGGCAGCCAGGCCCTTAGCCCCCTGGGCTCTGAGCGCCGGGCTTTTACGAGCAGGTACACCCGTCCTCTCGCCGGTGGGACGATTATGGCGTGGGGGAGTCATGGAGGTCGTTCTGGGCACGGTCCGACGACACCACGGAGCGACGCGTTCATGGTGGTGGTGTGTTTTAAAGGTGGGAAAAGGAGAGGCGTAGTTCTTCTGTGGTGATACATGTGTGACCCCATGTCAAAATGACCAAAGGTGGAAATGTGTAGGTTTAAGGACATGCACGTGGTGTGTTATGGGATTACCCCACAGTCTAAATAATAGATGGTGGTGAAGCGGGATGGAGAGCAGTTAGACAGGGCCCTGGTAATGACTGTCCCTATGACTCTGTAGGTCTGGTGACTAAACCCGTTTCCAGGTGTGAAGTGGCTGCTGAGAGGGTGTCTGTCCATGTGAATGGCCTGAATAGGGTATGACAACGGTGTGTGAGTGTGTGTGTGTGAGTGTGTGTGTGTGTGTCACCCACAATGGGCCCATGGTATGTGGACATGTTGACTCTTGTCGCGTTTCAGTTGGTTGGTTTGATCGGTTGGTGGTTGGCTCGTAAGAAGTTATTTTCATTTGAAGGCCAATTTTGATCGCCATTGCTGTTGTCTGCCAAACTACAACAATTCAAAGTTTTTCCAATTTGTAGCTGAACTCAAACGTTATGTGTCAAGGACCGATCCTCATGCAACCATAACTAACCAGCACTTTTGTCCAGTGACCTCTTTTCCCTGGCTGTAGAAAGTCCTGTAATGGGCTGAACAGTGTGTGTCCATTACATACTCTCACACCATGGGTATTGTTAGCAGGTTAGTCTAATCAATGGCAGCACGAGCATGTCTGGGCCACTCAAAAACTGGCCTCGCATATCGAAAGTGATGTAGCAAAGTTCTATTATATAGAAATAGAAACCAACAAAAAAAGTGCCACTCTTGCTGCCAAAATGTTGTATTTTAGAATACACACAAACATTTAAATTTAAATTGAATCATTTTCAGGTCATACTACACTACGGAAATAGACTGTGTCAATTACCATTTTCCTGGGTGGTGAGGAAAGCAGTAGAGTCAATAAATAAAAAGTGAAAGAAAATGGAAACAAGCCAGAAATATAGAAAGGGAGTAGGTAGACGAAGACAGAAAAAAAAGTGGGGTGGGGTACAATAGCCTATCAGGCATGATGTGTTTGTCCTGGCTCATGTTAAAGGTCACTGCATAAACTCTTCATTAGTAAAGTGGTGCCTATTAGTCCCTGACATTTCAATTCAACAGGGGTCACTGTCCCTTCAACCCCATTTCTACTGGCCTGCCAGGGCGCTGGAATGATGTCTCCGAGCCACAATGGACACCAAGGGAGAAAGGTCAACCTAGTTTACAATGGGAAGGAAGGAAACTGGTGGCAGGAAATGCACCCTGGGTGCTTCTGACCGTGCCTCCTGGTTTTAGTCGGGAGACTGTGAAGGCGGAGGGGGGATTATTTTCCCAGTCTGGGACGAGAGGGTCTGGTCTCTGGAAAGGATGGAAAAGAACTGGGTGTGCCTTCTTGTAGACATAAAGAAGTGCACGAATAACACACTGTCAAGCTCTCTCTCACACACACACACACACTTTTCCCCCCATAGGATGTGTGGGAGACAGCAAGGTCAGCTATCTTGTGCCTGTGTGTTTCCCAAGGCAACTCCTTGGCTTGCTGGCCAGAAGCCCAGTAAACACTCCTTGTTCCAGTGTAAGTGGCTGATATCTGCCTATTGTCCCGGCGAAAGACTCCTTCACTGAGACCTGTCTCTCGCCCAGCTGCAGCTATTTCTCAGCCCACTCTTTGTCTACTTGTCTGGGGGGAAATTAACAGCCATTTCTCCCACTCTGGCAGACACTAGGCATAGCAGAGTTCTCAACGGCTCACCTGGCAGACGTTGCAAAGCTAACGTTTTTTGGTGTCACCAAAGCAGTTCATCAACCGTTAACCTCTCTTCTTGTCGATTATCAAACTGTTATCTTCTGCATTGATGGGAAATATGTATTATTTATTCACTGCCCCGATCAAGTCACTCGGGCTTCGATATATATTATTACAGTTCTCATTATGACATTTCCAGAGCGTGTCCAGAGCTTACTATCTCTAAATGGAAACTTGTCGTACATTAATCTCAGGGCTAAATAAAAGTGACTTTAGGGTGGCGTTGCCAAGACTGGTGAGACAAACTGGTGAGATTTTCTCCAAGGGTTTCCCCACACTGAGCAGCCAAGAATACTCTTAGCTATTGTGTTTGTGTGTGTGTGTGTGTCCCATTTTTTCTCCTTCATTTCCTGCACTCTTTCTCTCCATCTTTCCTCAATCCATCTGGACATTCTCTCCCCCCTCTCTCTCCATCTCTCCATCTCTCCATCTCTCCCTCCCTGTCCCACACCTTCCTTCCCTCTTTCCCTGCCTCTCTATGTTTAGCTAGTCCCTGTGCTGCTAAGTCAAGGCCATTTCTCATCAGTGAACCAGGTCATTGGACACGTGACAAAGCTTTCTGTTCAGGGCTCCTCCAACCGCTCACGCTGTTGTCACCGAAAGGAGAGGTCTTTTTGTCCGGGGCACAATGATGCACAACTCATTTGTCATGCAGGCCCTTTAAACTAAGCCCCCGACAGCTTTTCAGCCCATCCCTCTGATGGATGGTGTAGACCTTGTCCAAATAAATCACCACAAGGTCCCCTGTGCGCTGCCTTTCTCTGACCCTCTGTTTACGTTTGTCAGAATGTGCGCTGACCTAAAACTGTTGGTAAATAGTATTGTTTTTGGGGGTCTTGTTCATTTGTAACTGAAAATCATTGTATTGGATAGATCCCATAGGGTAAGCAGTATATGATAACACTGTTTGTTAAAAGAAATGAAGGCCGGCCTGAAAAGTGTAAAAAACAATGTGTTTGTGTCCTGTGTGTGCGTTTCTGTTTGCGCGTTCGCATACTTGCATGAGGGGAAGTTAAAGTGAAGTGTCCCCCCAACAATGACATCATTGGGGGAGGTGAGGGACGAGAGATTAATTTGGGGGACTCCTCTTCCCCTTCTTATTCTCTCCCCCTCAATGTCTTACACCCATTCAGTCCAGCATAATAGGAACGGAGGTCAGCGACATTCGTTTAAGGTTTGTTGACATGTTCTTTCCGTGAGAACTTGTGCCACCATTAAAAAAATAAAATGAAATAAAAACCTTTGTGCCGCTTCTGGCAGCCCTCTATAAATATCATGGCATTTTCAGTAACTAGATTTTATCGCACAAGGGACATTTGTTATGATTTTGATCACACACTAAACCGCCGAAAACAGAGTGAGAGTCATCTAAGATTCCAGCCGAGTCTGATCTGAATCTGAGGGAAGTCCACCACTGGACGCTGACATGAAATAGTCCGTCGTGTCAAAAACAACTAGTCACACAGGAACCATTGCTCAGTGCTCGGCTTCACTCAAATATCCCGGACAGAGCTGACAGTACGCTGACAGTACGCTGACAGTACACTGGCAGATGGCACCAGATGAGGAGGGTGGCAGGGAGTCAGTCTGAGTGGATCGTTAGAGTCGGGTTGAGTGGCTGCACGGCTCTCTGAGTGATGTGGAAGAATTGGTCGAATATCCTTGTTCTCAAGCGAGGCACACAATATGGTCAAGAGAGAAAGAGACCAAGAGAGAGAGAGAGAGAGAGAGCGAGAGAGAGAGAGAGAGAGAGAGGGAGAGAGAAGGAAAAACGAAGGGAAAAGATGTGGTCATCTGGATTAGCAGCGTGTATGTGTGTGTTTGCACACACATGGTGGTGTGTGCGCGTGTGTTTGCATGCGCATAGTTGTGTGTGTTTCTGTGTGTGTGTGAAGGGGTTTAATGGTCCGGGGGAGGACAGGGGCGAGGGGCCTGTTGATTCTGAAGTGTGTGTTTGAAGTGCAGAGGGAGGGCCAGGCTTGGTGGAGGAGGGGGATGGGGTGGAGGCTTGAGGGAGGGGCTGACATGGGCCTGACTGCCTGAGCACACACACACTCACTCACTCACTCACTTACTCCCACACACACTCAAAGACTCTCGCAGACAGACATTGGATAATCTCATGTTATGTGTGACTGGGAACCTTTACGTGACGTCTGCTGAATACTTTGCCTTGGAATGGGCCTCAAGATGGACTCCAGAGTGCCTATAGCTTAACGTATTCCAGTGTAAACAAGACTTAGGCAATGTAAGAGGAGTCCTCTTAGTCGGAGAAGGCTGTGGATTGCACTAAGACCGTGCGGATCTTGCGGGTCTGCAGCCCTGCGGACGGGCACACACAGATCTCTGACCCTGTGACGGGAGCGTTATACTGTACGGCTGAACTTTGAGCGGCCGTGTGGAGAGAGGGAGACATGCTATTCTTGGAGGTAAGAGAACGGAGTTGCTGCTAATTCTAAGGCTACTTTGAGGGTGCTTACAGGCTACCTAAAGAGTGCTCCACAATGGCTTTCCCAAGGTACTCTTCTCAATGCGTACTAGAGTGACGCGAGTGTTTAAAAACAGTAGTTTGGAAGTTTGAAGATTCTACGAGCAGACTTGAATTGTATCGATGGCTTTTTGCCTGAGTTTTCGACAATAATAAGTATGGTAATAATCCTTTAATTTATAGCCGCCTTTCTAGACACCCAAGGTCACTCAACTTTTTTTGCCTGAACTTTAAAGTCTGAAGCACTGTAGCTAAGATGGCGTACTGCGGTGATGGGTGTCTAGTCAGTGATAGCTAGATGTGATGATAGGGGCTTTACCCCGACTGTTGTGAAGGAGAAGAGTGTTGAAGGAGGGCTGAAGCTTAGCAACAGCTCCAGATAACATCAGTGTGCTGTGGGTGAGTTTGTATGACAGCAACAGGGTGACAGTGAGACAAAGTGAGTGTTGGTGTGTGTGTGTGTGTGTGTGTGTGTGTGTGTGTGTGTGTGTGTGTGTGTGTGTGTGTGTGTGTGAGCGTGCGTGCGTGCGTGCGTGCGTGCGTGCGTGTGTGTGTGTGTGTGTGTCATGCTCCACAAGACTGTGTTATCAGGGGCCAACTCATCGACCTGCGCAGCGTTTGTGCGTGTCTGTGTGTGGGTCTGAGTTGTAAATGGAGCACGTAATGTTGTGGGAGTGTGTGTGTGTTCAGGTGGTCTCCCTCAAAGAGCGGTGGGTCCACTGTCATCCTTTTGGCTCTAGAATAACACAGATGCAGGGAGAGAGAAGAGACATGGAGATAAAGGTAGAGAGACAGAGACACTGGGAGGAAGAGTGCAAGAAAGAGAGGGATAATTACTCTCACCTGTTATTTTCTGACTAATGGCTTTCTAAGCCTACTCTTCTGTTATCGTCAAATATATGTCTTTGCTCTACTTTTGATACATGATATTTTAATTTGTAAGTTGGTTGTAGTTTGATTTTACTCTTCTTTTTCTTCATTCCTTTATTATTACCATTCCTCGTATGCATTTTGGTATGTAAATGTTCCGTTTTGCAGAGTTCGTCCTTCCTTTAAAAACTTGTTCCATAACTTTTTCTTTTTCTCTCTATGGCTTTGAAGTTCCAGTTAAAGCTAGCCTGGGTTGTGTATTCATTTAAACCGGTTGTGTATATGACTATAACTGCCGCCCAGTCGGCCAGCCAGCCTGGGCAGCGCAGCCCCTTAGAAGTGTCAGTTATCCCAAAGGCCACACAGTGGTATGTGGAGCCTCCATCTGCTCCATGTTTACACAGACCCAATGTTGTGACTCCTTAAATGCCTCTTTCAAAAAGTCCTTTTTGCCTTTTTTGTTCCCCCCTTGTTTTGGGTGTAGGGGTCTTTGTGCTGCGGTTTAGGGCTGCAGTTTTGTTTTTAAAGGGCGAAATGGCAGGAGACATATATATTAGACACACATTGTGCTTTTTTAGATGAGTGTGTAAGCTGAGGAAAATACCATATACATTTGACAAAAAATGAAGACAGAGAAATGGGTTTATAGGGTTTATGGGTTCTCGGTAAGATATTCTGCCGAGAAGATTTAACATTTTCTCTGAATACCCTCATTCTTTTTTTTTACTTTTTTATACTTTTTGCTTGGAGCAGGGCTTGAACACGCAGTATTTTATTTTGATCCTTTCTGATAAAATGTTTTGCGGGCAACCTATATAAAGTCTTCTAGACACTGTAATTGAACAGTCAGCTGTTGACATAGATCCTTTTTATTTTGTTGTTTTTGTTAAATCCCTTGAAAATGATTATAGTTAAATAAACGACGGACTTGCCTGCTACATAGATATATAGTTGACCTGGGAATTGACTTGGGAAAGAGGTGTCTTCTTTGTGTCAATGGTCAGAGGAATCGAGCTTCTGACTGATACCGTTATCTCTCCTTGTTGATAAAACCATGATAGATTAGCCACTTCCCAACAAAGCACAAACAGGTCACCATCTTGTCTCAGTGATAAGAACTACTTTGAGTTTTATCTTGATAAGCTCTTAGTTTGTCACTTTCCAGCACCAAGGTCCAATTTACAGGCTGTTCAACTGCATGTAAATGGAGAAGGGGGGGTTCACTTACGTGGTTTCAATGGAAACTATTGCTTCAGTGATTATGGGGGAAGACTTGATGCTGACTTGTGCAGGCAGAATTTGCATCTTGATTTTGGACTGGAGCTTTAGACGGGAACCAACAACTCAACTGTACAAGGCTTTCAAATGATGAATTCGATTACATTAGCCAGGTTTTACTGTAGTTTTTACTTTGTCCCAATAGTGGATGTGAACTAGAAACGTTTGGTAGCCAGAAGGTAAGTAGTTTACAACCAAAGTAGACCAACAACCGTCAAAGGACCATCTAGTGTTCAGCAGTGAGTTAGCTGTTCGGCTACACAATGAGAATTAGATTGTGAAATATAAGGTAGCTTCAGGTTTGGATAGCTATAGGACAGACGTCTCTGTTTTATACATGTTCGTCAGCCCTCATTATCCTCTCTCCTCTCCCTTAGGAATTCAATTAATTCCAGTTGAAAAGGGCTATAAAGTTGAATATGGTTCTTACCCAACAAGAGCATTCTCATGGGTGAAGGAGCAGAGCTCCATTTGCACGTCAAATGAAGAGAAAAGTACCGTAGAGACGCATCTTTGTTTCGACACCTCCCTCGAGAACAAAGCCTTCTTATCAGCAAGAGGGACTCTAAAGTTCAAGGAAGGAGAGAGATATGAAGGCTACCGTTAGTGTGCGTGCGTGTGGTACAGTTTGTGGGTTTGTCTGTGTATATACTGTACTTAGATAGAGCTAATAACAAATTAGAGAAAGTATTAAAAACACTCCTGAAAATGCTGACTTCAGAGGACATTGTGTGTGTGTGTGTGTGTGTTCAAATGTCATTTCCCCCGCAACCCAAGGAAAATACCTGCCTATGGTGCCTTACGGTGCAGTGTAAATCAGTGTGTATCAGACATACGTATAAGTACAGAACATAATGTACTGTTCCAATGGAGCCGGTGTCAGCAGTCTTAACAGAGGTTTTGTCCCGGCCTGAACATGACAAAGGACCATCCTCACTGTGATCGTAATCCCACGTTGGATTGTTCTTGGAATACAATGTGCTGGGGTTGCTTTAGTAGCAGGAGCATGGGATGGTCCTAAATGTGTTTGACCCCCTGCTGACCCTGTGCATTAGGCCCTCCACAGGCCGGATGTTGGATGTCAAACACACCCGAATGGAAGGGAGTGGCGGAGATTAGGACTACTAGTACTGTAAACAATAGGACAGGACCTGGACACCAACCCCTGTAGAGAATCAGCTCCATGGGCTGTTTTTCTAAATCTTTGTGGCCATATATTTGCCTGTGCACTGTCGATTCCAGAAAATTTATCCCCACGTTGTTCCTGGAAAACCTCATCATGATCATCAAGTGAGGCTATTTAGTATAAAGTACTGTTAATAATTGTATGTTCATTACATATGTTCTAAACCATTGCTTTCCTGTCTTCCACAGCGGCCATCTGTAATGAACCAGGAGCGGGTAGAGAGAGGGGATCATCTTGCTCTGCGCTGCCTGGACATGGAGCCCCGTGCTGGGGGGAAGCTGGGGAAAATGTCCCTTGGTTTCCAAAGGAGCTCCACCTCAGATGATGACTCTGGCTGTGCTTTAGAGGAGTATGCTTGGGTACCACCGGGACTCAGACCAGAACAGGTACGATTGTGTGTGTGTTTGTGTGTGGGTGTGTGTGTGTGCGCGCATGTGTGTGTGTGTGTGTGTGTGTGTGTGTGTGTGTGTGTGTGTGAATGTGTTGTTTGTTCATACATGTTTTACCGCCATGTGCTATGACGTCTTTGACCCGTAGATAATTCTAAATAAGGGCTGTGTTTTTTTCAAGCTGAATGTGATTTATAAGGACATATAAGTTTTTATTTGAATACTTTATTTTCACTCCAAACATAAAGAAGCAAGGTCAGAAAGTTGTCCACAAACAGTGTGTGGATTTCAATGAGGCCATGTTGGTGAAGTGTGACAGCATGGTTTGGGTTTGTTTTTTGTTTGTTCGTGTGTGTTTGTCTACTTAATCCAATGGCAGGAACACAGAGAAAATAAATAATTATTTATCTTTCTTATCCTCCAAAAGAAAACATAAACACTACACACTAACCCACACATTACACACTAACCCACATACCAAACACTGTCACACACACCACACTCTGACAGATACACCACACCACACATTGATATATATACCCCACACAATAACCCACACTCTGACAGATACACCACACACTGATATATATACCCCACACACTAAACCACACACCACACACTGATAGATACCCCACACACTAACCCACTCACCACACACTGATAGATACCCCACACACTAACCCACTCACCACACACTGATAGATACCCCACACACTAACCCACTCACCACACAGATAGATACCCCACACACTAACCCACACCCCACATACTGGCACACATGTCTATGTATGTGTGTGTTGTTTACGCCTGCTTATGAGACCCTGTATGCTCAAATACACATGCACACACACGCACACGCACACGCACACACACACTCACACACACACACACACACACACACACACACACACACACACACACACACACACACACACACACACACACAAATACAAAACCCTATATTTAGAGTTGTTGGCTATGTGTTGTGTCAGCTAGCAGCCGACAGCGACATGGTTCACCCACTCAGTTCAAGAGAAAGGGGACACAGGGAGAAATAGAGCTATTTTTCATTAATATACCTGATGTCCATTTTGTTCTTTAATACCTCTCTTTCATATTCGTGTGTCTTTATTTCTATATTTGGTTTTTATTTATTTGGACTTTCAGTCGTCTTTTCACCTTTCGCATATGTCTGTCTTTCTGTCTGTTTGTTCTCTCTCTCTGCGTCTCCTCACTCTCCCCCCTCCTCCCTCCCCTCTGTCTCCCTCAGTCCCCCCAAACCCACCAAAGGGAAGTCATCCGTATCAAACGCTCAAACAAACTGCAGGCAAACTGGGCCTTTTATCTTCAATGTTTTGTTCCTGTAAACACAAACGGATGGACGTGCAGGAAACCCGGCCTCCCTAAACACACAGACATACAAATGAATACCTCCGGCAGCATGGATGTAATGCTCCATAAATGTCTGTCACGGCTGAAGATAAGGGACGCAGTCTCCCACATGTAAAATAATCATGGAGGTTGTAATGTTGGATCTTCATCAATGTTTTACCCTTAAAGAGAGTTATATTCCCGGCCATGCGTGCTCCAGTACACAGTTCACATGCATTAAAGCCTTTCTTTCTGGCTTTCTTGCTTTTCTCCCAAGTTACCTTTGTAACTGCCAACTACCTCCAGGCCTTTATGTTAAAAACTGTGTGTGTGTGTGTGTGTGCGTGTGTGTAGAACAGTTTTCTTTACAACTATGTCTGTGAAAAGGCTTGGCTTCTGTCAGCAGGCTATGCTTCTCTGTGTGTGTGTGTGTGTGTGTGTGTGTGTGTGTGTGTGTGTGTGTGTGTGTGGTTGTTTTTGCACATGTGCTTGCGTGTAGCCTTACTGTATTAACCAACACAGACTGGGTTCCAGCCAGGTTGCCATAGAGTGTTCAAACTCTTTTCAGGAACAGTTGGCCTGACTGTAACGTTGGCTCCCTCTCCCCACCCCTCCAGGTTCAGTTGTATTTTTCCAGCCTCCCTGAGGACAAGGTGCCATACGTCAACAGTCCAGGAGAGAAGAACCGCATCAGACAGCTCCTGTATCAGCTACCTCCGCACGACAACGAGGTAGCTTTCCAGTTCCATGGCTTCAGAGCCGTCTGTTACAGTCTCAAACCCTCTCTTCTTTTAATCATTGTGTGTATGTGTGCCTGTGTGGGGGGCAATGTTCGCACGTGTGGGCCTATTAGTGTTTTCTTTTGTATACTCATAATTGTTGGTTATAGTGGCGTCACTCCATCCTTTAACATTAAAGCGTCCGCTCCGTGATTCATACCTCCCTCCCCCCAGGTCAGGTACTGTCATGCCCTGAGCGAGGAAGAGAAGAGGGAGCTCCACATGTTCAGCTCCCAGAGAAAGAAGGAGGCGTTGGGCCGCGGGACACCGAGGATCCTGCCCCGAGCCCTCCAACACACCCGGTGCCAACACGTACGTAGACCACCCAACGCGGAAACCGTGTGAGCACAGGCAAATGCACGTCCCCACGCTCACATGCTTTTGTGAGCAGGCGCACACGTTTCCCCTAAAGAGTAGTCAACTCAGTTAGGGACAGCCATCCCATACCGTTTTAAATTCTTTCAACCCTAATGCCCATAAAGATAAGAGGCTCGTCAACATCACAGAACCGGCGCTTTATTTAGATAACGACTCTAAGGCCTTTGGGGACGCTGGTCTTTAGAATGCCCTGCCGTCTATATCTCAAGCTTGATTGGTTAACGAGAGGGTTTAATCATCGACATGCACTTTCTCATTACCCCCACCATAGAGGAAGTGAGGTAATTAGGGTAGCTCATGTTTTTACCCGACCGTAGAAGTCAGTCCACCGCAAAGAATGTGCTCAATTTCCTGGCTCCACACCGAGCTACACTGGGTGATCCATTTGGGGGGAAAACAGCAATATGTAAGCCTGGCCATTCACATTGCAAAGGAGAGCTCAAGTAGAAGAAACCTTTGTTGATCACAGTGTAGCACCCCAAGGTACAGTGTAGCCTTGTCCAAGAGTATTTTGTGGTGGGTACCGCCAAGGTGCTTCACTATGGGTTGCCATATTAACGTGGTAATACTGAGCTATTACCCAAACAGATCTGGTCGAAATTGTTTCTGTTGGTCTATTCCAGTTTGCGGTCCTCCTCAAATGTGTCCGCACACTCCACATAGCTCGACTTACCACAGAGAATATTGTGCCAGGAAGGAGTTTTAGGAAGAAGAATTTCACTCCGAATAAAAAAAATTGTGAAATAGGAGCTTGTACTTGAAGAGTGTGACAGCATAATAAAATATGAATTATTACTTTTACATGAGTTACTTTTACATTACGTTACACGAGTACCCCAGCCTGTGTAACGGTCAGAGAGTCGTTGGACAGAACACTTGTTCTAAACCCCTGGCTTCCTGAGTCTGTCTAACAGGGCTGACTACTAAACCACATCCTTGAAGTGTTCCGTGGCCCCCTAGAGTGGGCTGGGGGCCGTGCCTCTGGGGTGTCCCATAAATGAGCGAAGACCACAGAGGAAGAACCGGCTCAGGCTTGGTAATCCCTCTGGGTAGCAGATGTAGGCTACACACACACACACACACACACACACACACACACACACACACACACACACACACACACACTCCACTCCAGTGTCTAGTTTCAGTCTTGCGCCACTGCTGTAGTGGACACATGACACGCCTGCTTTTTTGTTGGCCTTGGTTGTAATGGCTAGCAGCTGTGCACTCTATCCCATTGCTGTCAATGCTATCGCATAGCAGGGGATTCTATCGCATAGCGATGAATGGTGTTGGATTCCTCTTTTAAGTGCCTCGAAGCTGGGCCGCATCGTAGAATTAGAACCTCTTGCATAGCTAGAGACCCACCCCTGGCCTTCTGGGTAGAAACAGAGAGATGTATACAAGCAAAGCCTACCATAGGATTGTCATTGGCAACGATCTGAACCCTATGGATATGATTTCTGCTGGCCCTTTTTTGAAAGACTAAAAGAATGTTCAGCTGGATATGATCTTTCAATCTGCTTAATCTATTTCTATGTAAACGGCACAGTGTGTTATCTGTTCAAGACGTTTCCATAGCGTCTATAGTGGGTAAATACAGCACACATGCGTTTCATTATCCAGTACTACCCACTTCTTTGCCCTGGTCGTTTCAAATATTCGGTTGTATGCCAGACAATTCAAGCAAAACCCAGAAAGACTGAGTTAATCAATCATTCATTCTCTCCCTCAATGTACTGTATATGATCCTGCCTTGTTAACCATCCACCGCCTCTGTTTTCCACCCTCCAGTGTGGCGGGGGCATCGCCGGGGGTGAAATGGCCATCTTCGCCTCTCGGGCGGGGTCGGCGCCCTGCTGGCACCCCGCGTGCTTTGTGTGTGCCACGTGCGAGGAGCTGCTGGTGGACCTGATCTACTTCCACCACAGCGGGAAGGTGCACTGTGGACGCCACCACGCCGAGCTGCTCAAACCCCGCTGCTCCGCCTGCGACGAGGTGGGTGGGAAGGGAGAGGAGGGTCTGTGTGGGAGGGTCGGGTAGAGCGTGTCGCTCTGCCAGGGACGACGCTACGCTGAATTCCTCAAACTCTGTTGCATTATGGTTTATAATGGGGGGGGGGGGGGGGGGGGAGGTTGGGGTGGGGGGTGAGTGGTGTAGGGGCCCGGCGAGCATTTCTGCACGTGCTTGTTCGACTTTTGTGCGCGTCCGTTTGTTCCTCTCGGTCACTTGTAACGAACGTGCCTCTTTTCCCGGAACCCCCCCAGATCATCTTCTCGGATGAGTGCACGGAGGCGGAGGGCCGCCACTGGCACATGAAGCACTTTGCCTGCTTCGAGTGCCAGGCCATGCTGGGCGGCCAGCGCTACATCATGAAGGACGGCCGGCCGTACTGCTGCGGCTGCTTCGAGTCGCTGTACGCCGAGTACTGTGAGGCCTGCGGGGAGAACATCGGTGAGTCAGGACGCCTCAGCAGCTCTGCGTGGGAAGCCTTTTGTGTGGACACACACACACACGCACGCACGTTTCGTTAGGTTTAGTCTCTCGTATGGATCTTTGGTGACCTGAGTCTGTGAGGTGTTTTGTGTGTGTATCAGCGTATGCTTGTGTTATTAAATGTTCTTTCGTATCCCTTTCTAATTTACAAAATACTGAAATGCTGTGATGTTAGCGAGCACTGAGAAGATTGTTCTGAACCTATTCTGACCACTGCTCTCTTTCTCCGCTTTTTCTTCCCTACCTCCTTCCCTCCCTCCCTCCCTCCCTCCCTCCCTCCCTCTCTCTCTGCAGGGGTGGACCATGCCCAAATGACCTATGAGGGAGTCCACTGGCACGCTACAGACCAGTGCTTCTGCTGTGCCCACTGTAAAACCTCCCTGCTCGGCTGTCCCTTCCTACCCAAGCAGGGGCGCATTTACTGCTCCAAGGTAAACAAACACAGACACACACACTAACAGCGAAACATGCGCCGACGCCGAACTTTACAAATAGGCTTGTTTTGAATCCTTTTTAAAATGTCTTAAACGTCTGTTGTTTCAGTCAGCCACAGTTCTACTATGTTATTTTGTGGTGATGTGATGTAAAGTCTGGAGAACGTTGTATCTGAAAACAGTCTGTCTATCTGTCTGTTTGTCCGTGTAGGCGTGCAGCCTAGGGGAAGACATCCACGCCGCCTCGGACTCCTCCGACTCCGCCTTCCAGTCTGCCCGTTCCCGCGAGTCACGTCGCAGCATACGCATGGGCAAGAGCAGCAAGCCCGGCGACCAATGGCGCGAGTCGCAGCTGTTGAACCCGCCCGCTGCCGAGTACAAGAGCCTGTACGGCGAGAGGGTGGCCGACAGGGACGGAGACGGGGACATGGACATCGTGGGGAGGAAGCTGGCTCGCCTCGGGCTGGAGGAAGAGAGGTTCTGGAGGGAACGAGAGGAGCAGGAAGCCGGGGGAGAGGAGGAGGACCCAGAGGAGTGGGCTCAGCACGACGACTACATGACCCAGCTCATTCTCAAGTTCGGCGACCGCGGGATGTTCAGCCCACCCACGTCCGAGGACACGGCCCCCTCCCACGGAGGCCGGCCGGCCGGTCCCGGTCCCATCACAGAGCCCTGGCTGAAGCCCAACACCACGTCCACGGGGCTGAAGTCCTCCTCCTCCAACCCGGCCAGCCCTTCCCATCCTCCCCAGGTCTACTCAGAGTGTCACAGCCACAGGTGAGAGGAGTTATTGTATTACTCCACTTATATGCTGCATGTATCCTAATATACACCAAATATGTATGTTGAATAAGCATGTATAGAAAAAAAATAAAGGTTTGCATCTTTTAGTTCTATATATTTATAACAAATGTTGGGTGTAGAAAAAACGGCTGTAATGATTTCCCAACTGTTTCCAGTCTGAGCCCGGGGTTGATGAGCATGAAGGGCCTCCCGGAGCTGTACTGGGCCCAGTCTCAGGACGGGCTGGGGGACTCGGCCTACGGCAGCCACCCTGGGCCGGCCAGCGCAAGGAAGATCCAGGATCTGGAGCTGGACCAAGAGCAGGAGCAAGGTACAACCAGTCACTCGACTAAGTAACTGGTGTGAAGATATTTTCTTGACAAAAAGCACTTATTCTACAGAACATATGTAATGAATTTAATGTAATAGTTCCTTTTGCAAGATTTAGTTTTGTTGGTGAATGATTGAATATGATGATTCAAATGTAGCGATTGTTTAATTTCTGTGTATTGTAGAGGAAGTAAAGTGCAACAACTAGAAGAAGAGTTTTTATATATTCATAATTGTTGTTCAAATAACAAAAAAAGTGGATGTCATTTATGAAGTAGCTTACGTTTATTCCCCAGGTGGCCCAGGGAGGAAGAGGCTCTGGCAGGACCCCAGTCAGTGGTACCAGGACTCTCTAGAGTGCATTACTGATGAACTGAGGAAGGCAGAGCATGGGGTAGGAGACTCCATGGACTCCCTGGCACTCTCCAACATCACTGGTAAGAGACCGGCCGAGTACACAAAACACACACACACACACATACTCTCACACACACACACCACCTGAACTGACAAGCCGTTCAAAGCAACCCATGGAAGCACTGGGTGCTATTTCACAAATAGATAATTCAGTGACGTCCCATCTAAACGACGTCTCACCTCTTTGTTCCGCAGGCGCCTCAGTGGAGTGCGACGGTAAGGACAGACAGAGGCTGTTCACCCTTTCTGAGCCCTCTGACAACCCAGAGGACCCAGAGAAGATGAGCAACATGGGAACGCTCAACTCCTCCCAGCTCCACCGCAGCGCCAACTCCCTGGCTTCCGCCGAGCTTCACCAGCACACAGGCAGACGGCACCAGGAAATGGAGCGGGACCAGGACGTCGACGAGGAAGTAGGGAGGATGATGTTGATGGTGAGAGGAGGCGGACCAGCGAGCTCCCTCTCCCCCCTCTCCCCCATCTCCCCCCTCTCTCCCCTCTCTCCCAGCCAGGAGCCCCTCTCCCCCTCTGTTCTCCACGCCCCCGCGCTGAGGAGGAGCAGATCTCAGTCCAGGCCACCTCAGGTACAAACATTTGATTAGATCATCTCTCATGCATGGCGGCCATATCCTTACTAATGTGTATGCTGAATTCACGTGGCAGGCATGTATTCTAATATTTTCTGAATTAACAACGAACTGGTTTAAAGATATTTTTGAATAGACCTGGGGCACTCTTAAATTATCCATGTTGTAAGATATCATATGGCTATAATAGAATAGACCATGGACTTACACACTGTTACTAATCGTCACAATTATTAATGAGTACATTTTCTACTGATACTGCGTTCTATTAGATATGAAATGCCTGTTATTTATGAAACATCTGTTTGGTTCTCTCTCAGATGGTCAAGTTCTCGGAGGACACGGTGGATAATGGTTGCTATGGCGGCAGTGGCTTTGAAGTTGAGGTCCGCCAGCACCCGATGAGTGAAAGACCTCAGCGAAGGAAGTTTTACCATCTGGACGAATCAACTGGCTCTGACCGAGATCGTCCTCACCAGGGCAGGAGCCACCACCAGCGCCACCAAGGCAGGCCCCACCGGAGCAGGAAAGCCCGCTCCGATAATGCCCTGAACATGATGCCTGTGGATCGGGCACAGAGGCACTACGAGCCCCAAGCCACAGGCCTTGCGATGGACCCCCAGGGTGGAGCGCTGTTCTCCCACCCCCCCACCCACCGTCTGCCCCCGACCTACCCCAACGCCACCTCCGACTACGCCCTGGAGAACTCGTCTGGGAGGTCCGACTTGCGCATCGGCCAGCGGTTCCACGGTCTCTACGGCGACGAGGAAGACTGGTGCTCCACCTGCTCCTCGTCTTCGTCTGACTCCGAGGAGGAAGGTTACTTCCTGGGACAGCCCATCCCACAGGCGCGGCCAGCTGGCTGCTACCAGTACTATGCTGAGGACTACGCGACCCGCGTTACCGCCCTCAGCTCTCCAAACTCACAGAGCGGGTCCCGTCGGAAGAGCCACAGGGGTAAAAACTGCATCATCTCATAACAAGGACACAGAAAAACGTTTTAAATTCTCACAATTCCAGAACATGGAGGATTTATAGAATCAGATTTTGGACTCTACTTCCAGAACATTATGATATTAGAATTGTATGTCTAATTTGATGTTAACTAGCACTCAACGAATGCATGGACAAAGTGGATTGGAACACTTCTTCTTTGGACATTGATAAGACAGAAGTTGAGACTTTTTTTAAATCAGATATTGGTTTTGGTATTGTTTCTGGAAACACAATAGACAGATTGAGATCGAAAAACATTCTCTTATATTTCTTTATATAATTTCAATACTTGCCTATAAACAAAACTTTTCCTTCACAACATTGTACAAACCATTGAACGTATTCTAAAGATACCAATCGGTGCATTAAAAGGCAACAATATTGTAGAAAATATGGAGATGTCTAAGTGGTGTTAGAAACTTATCAAATTATTATTTAATAGTTAAAAATAAAATGTATATATTGCTAAGTTAATATTTGAATACTGATATTTTTTATATCATTAGGTTTTAAATATTTGCCTTTTTTGATATAAAATGTGTAACCGGTTGACCTAATTAAGGTTTTAAAATGGTGCCACTACACGAACACATTCAATTCAAAGTGCCATAATAATTATAATAAACCTTTTTTGTTCTTGCTGTAACCACAACAAATGTTCAAAATTGTTTTTGCCCATGCTAGTCTAATAACGATTGCAGAGATCCCATTCCTATGCCATTTTAAACTGAGGTATTGATAAACTTTATACCCTGCCCTTTCCTGATGTAATGTTATGTATAGAAGCTATTAATAAATACTCTCTGAAGCTTTATAAGTGGATTTTTGATTCTTGCAACTGTGTGCGCAAAATCATGAATAATAATGAAAATGCTGTTTTTGTGTATTAAGTTTGTACCCAGCGAATTTGAACATGACTGACATTGCAATCTAATGCTCTACTGCCAATATTCTTTCACTCTGGATATCATTGACTAATGATTCAAATTAAAGGTCGGTGTCTAACACAAAGTCAGATGAAACAATAATGTAAGCCACAAGATTAGTAAAAAAAAAAAAAAAGATTTATGCAGGACTTAGACATAACCAGATATACACATCAACATCATGTATTATTATTTAATACAAATTCCCCCAAAACATAAACATTTCAATCACACATCTACAAGGTGTTTTTACAAGACAAAAAAATGCTTGTACACCATTTAAAAAAAAAAAGAAACATACTATTGTCTACCAACAGTATAGTAATTATTTGCAGGTAAGATGTGTTCAGATTTTTTGACTCATTTGCCTCTTGTAGCCATAACATATTTTACACAATAATAAACGATCATGAACAGAGCAGTACAGAATCAACCCAAATGTAAATTGTGTGAATTGTTCCATAAGGCTGTGTTTAAATGAAAATAGATTGGATAACTGAATAGACAACTAAGAAGCATTTGTTGACTACAGTAAATGTTTGAGCCAACCAAATGTTTTTTGTTGAGGGCTTTGATGGTATTTTCCAAGGAAAACTAGTTCAAGGTCCATTGTATAACCAATAGCCAGGTGATATACGTGCCTTTCTGCCAACACAAGGGTTAATTCAAAGATCAATAACACTGTTTACCAAACAATGGTTGTTTATTGCTAACCATTTGGCTCGTCTTCTTTTGAACCATCACAGTCCGATATTTGAAAGTAGTGTAGACCTAGAGTCTTGGCTCAGCAACTTCCCAGGCGAGAAAATCCCCAAAGGTCAAAGGTCAACACAACCAGTGCGCGCGCGCGCGCGTGTGCTCTCTCTCTCTCTCTCTCTCTCTCTCTCTCTCTCTCTCTCTCTCTCTCTCTCTCTCTCTCTCTCTCTCTCTCTCTCTCTCTCTCTCTCTCTCTCTCTCTCTCTCTCTCTCTCTCTCTCTCTCTCTCTCTCTCTCTCTCTCTCTCTCTCTCTCTCTCTCTCTCTCTCTCTCTCTCTCTCTCTCTCTCTCTCTCTCTCTCTCTCTCTCTGATGAGCATCATGTGCTTCTGCCGTCTCAAAAAACAAAACAAAAAGTAAGACGTGCTACCATTGGTTGGCATGTTCATTAAGATGGCTTGCGATTGGACTAAACTCAGACGGTGGGTTCTGGCTGCCGAAGGGCCTCGTCCAGCTCGGTGATGAAGTGTTTGAGGTCCTCCAGACAACGTTCTCGTATCTCGCCCAGGTTCTCCCGTAGAGGAACCTGAAGCTGTTTCTCTAGTGAAGAGTCCTTGGCCACCAGCATCTTCACCACCATGCCAAACGTCTCACAGTCTTGACGGTACACCTGGAGACACAGGGACGACACAGAACGCTGTGTGATCAATATATCAGCAACATGAGACCAGTGCCCCTGGACTGAACTACAAGGCTGGATACTTTAGGAGGAAGGATTAACGAATACACTGGGACTAGGCAGTTAACTTTCATACATGATACAAAATTTGCTACGATAAAGAAATGTTTTGGTGTTCCTGTACTGAACTTTATGGGCCATTTAGGAATTGAGGAACTTAAAATCTCACTCACACCCCTTTATCACGTTGACTGGGTTATTCTACTATCTAAAGTTTTGAAGCTATAAAAAACCCTTTGCGATATGAATCTATTTGAAGCTTGTAAGACGTGCTTAGGTGTCATTTAAAGTTCAGCAAACCCACCCAGCCCAGCACACACTCATAAACCAACATAACTAGCTGACACACATGGAGTGAGAGCTGTCAGGTGCCGCAGCCTGTGTTTGTCTTGTAAGCCTAATAAAAGCTGTCGGTTTTGACCTCCATCTGTCTGTCTGGATTTAAAACTCAATACAGGATGACAGCCCGGCGTGACAGTAGGCTGACTACCCTAGGCAGGTCTCAATGATGTCGCTCTTCACTAGTAGCTTGCCCACTACGAATACGGCCCAACAGCTGCACTTTTGACAGAGAATAAGTCCCTGGAATACAGAAGATGTGCTTTGGTCAAAACGACTTAAGAGAACCCACAGTCAACCTTTACTTCAGTTTAAGACGGTATTTCACCTAGATTTTCTGATGACAAAGAACATGTGCTAAGAAAATACATGTTAAGACTGAACCATAGGGGGGACGCTGAAAGGTCAGGAATACTCTTCCACCACCGTTTTTGCTGTAATTCACCTACATACGTAGATCAATGGAGTCCCAAACTGACAAAGATTACATGCCTCATCTCCACACTGAACTGCTGGGACTTCAAAGGTGAGCTGAGTCAGGTCAAGCATCACACCTCTGACATATAAATAGTTAATAAATAGTTTTGCTTAATCTGTCTCGGCAACAGTTAAAGGGACCATAATGTAAGATTTGGAACAATTTATTGTCTAGCATTGTTTTATCAGAGGGACTGTACCAAAAACATGAAAAAGTTAAATCTTTACCTTGTGCATTTTCTCTAGTTGAGAAACACATCTACAACACATCTACCCTATTTTACAAGCTGTTCTGATTCGTAGCCATTCGTGAGGTAGAAAATGTATGTCAACATAATTGACCAATCACGGACTCAGGTTAGTATAAGTAATGTTGAACTACTCTGGCAGCAACCATGACAACAGCGGAATGTTACTATCCCTAGCCAATAACATAACTCAGCTAATTAATGTTAAATGAGCAATGGGCATAAAATCGCATTTCCCACTGAAAACAGCATGTGAGTTGGCAGGGACGAAAGAGGCACCCCACAATAATCAATAAAAAGATATTTTAAAAAATGTGTGTTCAAATATTGTTTAAATGTGCTTCAGAGTCACTCAGGAATCACACAAGAATATATGATTGTGTAAATTATGGGCCCTTTAGGGTCGAACAGAATGTAAAAAAAATAAAACCTTTTTTAAAATATATATTTACATAAAAGTAGTTACCAAGCATAACAAGACAAAACCTATCGTTTTAAATATCTAGAGCTAGCTTTCTTTACATCCAAACGTGATAAGCATCATGTGTCGCCAGAGCGTCTACTAAGCAGCTGATCAATGAGACTGTACATGTTAATCCCAGAAGTTTGCATACCACTAATACCGTTGTGCTACAGTGGGAAGTTATACGACATCCCTCTCCATAACCGTTAATTTTAATAACACGACAGATGGTGGGTCAACACCACGGGGGGGAGTACACCAAGGGCAGAGGCACAGTTGCACTGTTGTTTTCACTGTCGTTTACATGTGCAGAGATAGGACGCGTGCCCTCCTAGCAGCCATCTGACTCACAGCTTTATTTGAGGTAGGGTCTACCTAAAGTCCCGGCTTAAATCAACAGAAATAGAGGGGGCAGACCTGACACAGTGCTCCCAACCCATGCAAGGCATTATGGTGACATGCTTTTACATGCATACAGGAGGGTTGAGGTCATGGGAACATGCCATATAATAGCTACTATATACTACTAAGGAGATTACATGTTTGGATTGATGACTATTAGACAGAAAAACAAACTAGTTTTCAATATCGCAAAACAGGAGGACAAATGAATTGAGCAGCATTAAAGTAAATCATGAACAAATCAACATATTTTTACAATGATAGCCAACACAGAGAGAGAGCTGTGAAATTATACGGCTCCTTGACTCAACTGGACAGTGTCATAAATGAACTGTGGAGGTCTAACTCCAGTCGATCATTGTTGTTACTCGGTGCGCAGCCCAAAGGGACCAACGCAGTACATTGACTCTCCATCAGTCCCTCTTTCTACACTGAAATAGCAAACCGAGTGACAAGGTTTGCCCTATAACGACAATAAGCTCATACGTGAGTTTCTAAAATGTAGGAAGTTATCTGATTAAACCACTCATGTTACTAATGGCACTATACGTCACACTTACACCCACAGACAGAGATGATGCGAGTGATTGACTGACTGTCCAGACAAGGAGCGAGGAACGAGACGTTGACTAATCCAAATTCCACTCTCGCTGACAGGCTAGTTTGCAGCATAGGCGAACATTTCTTTTACATTTTTATAGTTTTTATTTTCCAGTTTTTTTTTTTTTTTTCAGTTGAACATTACAAAAGTGATCAACTGTCGTAATAGTTTATATACATCCATTTTGTATGTTCCGTGTATGTATGTAATGAAACAATAGTCTCCTTAATGGGCTGTAAAAGAAGTCCACTTATCTCAGTTCTTTTCAAATATACTTAAAACATTTTACTCTTAGTATTTAAAAAAATAAAAGTCCCGATTCGGAATACTATAGGAAAAATGGTTCGGAATACTATATTTTCCCTTTATTTCCTGAAAGGAAGACATAGCCTTATAACCCTAACCTCATATAGTCACACAAACTCTAATGAACTTTTATGCTGTATGCCTTTTATTTTTTTTATACTTGTTTATTTGTGCCTGTGGGAGTGTGTATATATACATACATATCTATGCGTGCATGCCTCTGTCTGCATGCCTCAGTGGAGGCCATCTAGACTGAGTTACACTCATTAGAACAGGAGTCTCACAACAGCCACTACTGTGCCGTGGGGCCAGCCAACTGCCTGGGCTTTATATAGCCGCTCATTATATGTCAGGAAGTCACACTGCAGGGACTATAAATAGCAGCACACTTATTGGCACTATGTCATGAGAGATTATAAAACAATATCCTAAAATAAGCAAGGGAGTTATTTATTTGGATCCAAGCGATAAGATGGATGGCTTACCAAGGCTACACAAATCCTAAACCATTTCCTGTTTAGAACTACACACTGTTACTTGCATGCATTGCCAATCCCATGAATAGAATTACCTTTCAATAGATTCAAAATGATTTAAACCAAAGTGATAGTTAAAAATCCCGCCGACATTGGGGAGATTTAGCCTAATCCTTTCATGTATACACACAATGTCAGCATTGTTTCCTGGGGGTGCGGCACTATTTTAGAAAAAACAACATTACACAATAGAGGAAGAAAATATTTGTCGGGTGTAAATCTGGGTACAGGAAACGTCCCAATTATGACTGAAGATGTCAGCAGAGGTAATGGATGTGTGAGGAAGCTTGAGCCCTGAGATGTCAAACAAACACTCCTCGCTCTTCAGCACTGTTTGTGTAATCTAGCCACATTCCACTGGAGTCCAACTCTCAAGGTGGAGACGACAATGGTTCGTTTCCCCACGACAGGAGGATAAGCTCAACCTAACCGCGCTAATAGCTAGACAGACATTAGATATTCGCGCTAACCTAATACAGCTAGACAGACATTAGATTTAATGGATGGACAGGTTTCTCTTTCAGTGTCAGTATTCTTTTGAACTTCATATAATATACAATCTTCGTTTTCCTCATATTAGATATCAGCGAAAGCAGTATCGCTGCAAAATATGTAGTATATCAATCGATAACATTCTTTTTGAATTGAGGTAGAAAATGTATTTAGTGAATGTTGCGGGGGGTAGAATTTAAATTACTTCAACTTTGACACTGACCCAATCAAAGTGAAACCAGAGGAAGCAGCCAATCACCGTTCTCCGCTAAATATAATGATAACGCCTGGAATGCTGAGGAAACCATTTCCTGAAGCACAATGTGCTGTAATGTATTTCCTGTACGTGAACTAACTTCCTGGTACCCCTCCTCTATTACCCAATCAGAACGGAAAGGACCTCCTGATGAACTCTACTGAAATGATGGGGGTTGCGAGTGCCTAAAATGAAGAGGGAGGGTGTTTTCATTGTTACGTGTGGTACTAACGTAGTTATCCAACCCTAATCATGAAGGTGGAGCAGTATCAAAATGTCTACCCGTCAGCTTGAACTCGACCCAAGCTGCACATTGTCTGTCTGCAGTTGAGTCCAGGTAACTGTTCTGAAACACACACCTTTATCTACAATGAAAAATGGTGAGGGTTTGATTCGTTTGATTACACTACACATTAGCGGCACAAACTCTGAGTGTGAAACAGGCAGACATAGCATGGAGGTTGGCCTGATATAGGACGGGACAGTTTGTTGGAGAGAAAAGAAAAAGAAATGCCATGCAGCAATGTGTTTTCATCCAAAAGGCCAACCTTTTTAAGATTTCTAGACCAGATTGAGTCACATTACAATCATTTAGCAGACATTTATTTTGAGCAGCTATGCACTAGTGACTGTGAATACAGCAAGATCACTGGGCAAGCTTTAGGCAGAGTGGCTAATCCAGGCCAATTACTTCAATTTTGCTTCAGCTAACCCAAATGTTGCCTCTTAAAAACTAAGAGGAAAAACTTATGTTTTTTCTTAGAGTGAGGGCTAACGAAGGTAATACATAGATAAAGTAAGAAAAAGAAAGAAAAAAAAAATAGATATAGCGAAAGAAAAGATCAAAAACATGAAAGCCATTTGATAAAACTTCAACAAAACTGCAGTGTCAGCAGCATTCATTGTTATAGACTAGGCTCTGGGGCGCAGTCGCCCGGTGGGCTCTGCCGCGCAGCTCCGTGTGAGGGCCCAGTACGTGTGCTCCAGGGCAGTGCTTTCTTGGTTTTAATGGGCCAAGTAAAGCAGTAGGGTACAGGCTGCAGGCACATCATTAGATCCCTCAGCAGTGCTGCACACAGAGACCTTCGGGGGCTTCAGCCTCCATCTAACTATGCTGGGGAGGTCTGTGTTGGCCCAACCAGAGCTAGGCCAGCGCCACGTTTATTCTCTAATTGAAAATGCATGTCTGAAAGTGTGTGTGTGGGTGTGTGTGTGGGGAACCAGGCTAGTGGTTGATAGGCAAGTGTGTGTGTGTGTTGAACAGGGTTAGGGGTATGTGGATGAGTGAGTGAGTATGTGTAAGGCAAAGGGACTGTGGCAGGAAAGGAAGACAATATAAATGTGGTGTGTAAGACATAATAGCCACTTGTTCCAGTAATGGCAGCATGGTACAGTAATTTGTTTGCTTGTCTGCATGTGTGTCTGTGGGTGTGTGTGTGTGTGTGTGAGAGAAAGAGGAAGTATGTAGGTGTGCGTCAAAGGGCTTAAACAAGAGCATACCGACTTGAAAGCATGCTAGGGCAATAGGCCTTACACTCCTGCCTTGCCAAATTATAAACCCCTGTAAAATGACTATAAGACAAGGTTGAAGTAGGGTCTCTGTTCACGACTATAAACCACTGAATTTACGTTACCACTATTACCACATTTAATATGGACATTCTGCATAAATCCAGTATTGGACACAATCACATACTGAGAAATAACTACAGCAAGTGGTTGTTTGCACAGATGGATCTAAACCAGAATTAGACTGAAAGGTGTGTAATTAAACCTTCCCAGGGATGATCATTTTGCAGAGCCTAAAACGCAATATGTTTGCAATTTATATACCCTACCATGGTTTGGTTAAGGGTCTGATACAGTTTTAAAATATGTAAAAACATTTTTGAAATAGGCAAGGTGTGTGTCAGAGGTAAGGTACCTTCTCTATTTCTCGGGCCTTGGCTGCGATGGCTTGGGCTCTCTTCTCCTGGAAGTCCTCTACAGAGACAGGCTTGTGGCTCTCCTCCACAAGAGCTTGAGGCTCCTCCCGCTCGGCTACCTCTACAGGGTGGACTTCCTCCTGCTCCAGGAGAAACAGGGGAGACGAGAGGAGAGAAAAGGGAGAACGAGGTACAGAGGAGAGAAAAGAGAAAAAGGTATACAAAAAAAAGAGAGTGAAGAAAAAGGAGGCCTACTATTTTGAGCTTTTTTGAGTCACAGCATGAGGAGGAAAAATGCATTCCAAGACCTCCAACAAAGTTACTAAAATGACCAATACAGCAAGGAAAAAGTCATGCAATATTATATTGCACAACAAACAAGGAAAGAAGTCTCAATGAATAAAGCAACAGAGAAACTAGGCCATCTTGGCCTAGAGTGGTGCCGTTTCAACCCTCGATCTCTCCCAACAATGTTATTAACGGAGCAGAGAAAATGGTGCTGTGTGCTAAAGACAGCCCAGCTCTGGCCAGCCATGATTACACCACGCTCCACAAGAGGACCAAACAGGACAGAGTTCCTGGTAACTTCTAAAGTTGCCTCAGAAGAAAGAACGAGCGAGACACGGGGGGATCAAGAAGCCAAGTGTGCGAGGCTCTTAAAATAAAAGCCCTGCTCGGAAGACGTGATCCAATTACTTCTACTCCCCCCACCCCACCCCAGAGGGGGTGCTTGGTTGGACGGCGTCGCCCAGCGTGCTCGTGCATGACCGTGAGTCACAAGAACAGCACTCTCATTGGTGTGTTTGTGTGTGTGTGTGTGTGTGTGTGTGTGTGTTTGTGTGTGCGCGGGATAGATGTATGAGCCTTTCGCCTCAGTTCAGCGGCCATAGAGCCAGCCTTGAAGGAAGAACGGTTCAGTGCAAAACTAAAGAGACAGTCATGGATGAAGAAAGAGGGCAAATGAGTCAAGGACCTGTAACATTTGCATCGTGTGCAAACCAATTACCATTGGTCAAGGCTATTTTAAATCTCTTCATTTCTGACATGATATTTATCATTCTGGCTTGCTCTTCCTTAAAGAAGACCTGTCAATTGCTTTGCGGATGGGCCATATACATCAAGTGAGTGCAGCTATTCTGCTTGAGGTGATGGAGCAGCAAGGAAGCGAGACATCCCATATTTAGAATCGCCTATCCTAGCACAAGATAAACACATATTACCATTGGATGACCTATGGAGGTCTGCAGGTTTAAACCATGAAATTAGAAAGACCGAACAGATGAACAGACGTGCGAACCAGGCAGTCTGCAGTGAAAATGTAAAAATAAAGCCAGAAACAGTAGTGTGGACATAGTTGCCATGATCAACAAGTCTAGTGAGCGTTGACTCAGCCATCTTGAGTGACACGAGCACAACTAGTTCAGACCTTCGGCCCACCGTCCATTTTCTTTGGCCCACAGTCCATTTTCCACCTCCTAATTTGAAGAGCTTATCAGCATCTCCATTAAAAACTCCCTCTGATGACTGATGTGGCTATGGGTTTCTGCCCTGCAATCATAATACAACTCCACCCATCAGATCAAACAGTGTGTGTGTGTGTGTGTGTGTGTGTGTCTGTAAAGATGGCGCACTGATAGTAAAATCAGCTATAATCCCAGCATTTAATTAGGTGGGTTGGGCACAGAAGAAAAGATAAAAGGGCACAGGCATTGCGTGTGTGTTTTAATCACTGGCTTAAGGCCGTTGCATGTCTGTTGTCTTCAAATTAATAGTTAGATTTAGTGGGTTAACAACAACAAAACACTCAAAAATGTGCTGCCAAATAAGTTACTAACTTCCTTCAACAAGGTCAAATTAATATGAAGAAATACAAAAATCAAGCAGACACGCTATCCTATTCACCGAGTGACCAATCAAGAAAACAAACAGCCATTCATCCTAAATGTCTCGTTTTTCACTGAGGAAGCCCAAAAGGGAGTTAGCTTAGCAGCTAAGACACTATGATAAACGTATGATTCAAGCTAATGGCTTTGGCCTTTGCTTTCACAGAGCTGTCTCGCAGTGTATGGGTGGGCCAAGGGCCTCCAGCCACAGACGAGCCAAACCCAGCGGAGCAGGAGTCCCTCCATAGTTTCTCTCATTCCCAGCTGCCGTGATTGAAGTCTGCTTATATGACAGGTAAACAAGACGCAGCTCAATTCGCTTTCATGCTCAGCATGAGGGACACTTTAAAAGCCATTAACCTACTTAAAAGGGACCAGCGAGAGGGAAAAGTTTCAAGTAGAAAGGGAATTGAATGTAAAGACTTCCAGATGCCTCGCTGGCTTTAGCAGTGACAGGGGGGACTAAAGCCAGGCCAAAAGCACCTTAAAGACCTCAGTTCACTGGCCTGTTGAGCTGAGCTAAGCTGGATTGAGTTTTGCTCTGCTGGTCCTGGTTTCTCATCTAACGGCTCATCTGAAAAAGACCATTAACCCTTTTTTCCCTTTGGACAAATGAACTGTCCTATATGCCAATGGGCCCGTTTTTTCATTAACTTTCAGTTAAAGGTTGGCTTTTGTCCAAAATCCTTTAAACAATGCTGGCTGGGTCCTACGCTGGCTGTTGCACCGCATTATGAAGTTCTGTATTTGGTACTGAAAGGCTGTGTCCTGGCCCAAAATGTGACCGTGCAGGTTAATGCGGCAGAGTGGCTCGATGCGATGTGAACAATGTGTCCAGTGACAGTCTGGTGTGGGGTCGACATTGCGCTCACCTTGGTCGCGGAGGCTGTGCTCTGTGGGGAACAGTCTCTCGAAAGACCTGGCAGTCTGTCCTTATCTGGGGAGGGAAAGACAGGTAAGCAAAGGATAGTCATATATTTATATTTAAATGTAAAATATAAATATTAAATTTAACCCTCTAGAATTATAAACATATACATATATAAAAAATTTTTATTTTTATTAAGACATTGAATCATTGAAACAAGGCTAGGAAAAAAAAACTTTTAGGAGAGTTTGACGAGCAGAAGGGAAAAAGAAGAAAGATGCCGGAGGTGGAGGTGGAATCCATTCAGAAAACCAGGAGTCCCACCACATGGCTCAGGTGTGTGTGTGAGTGTGTGTCAGTGTGAGTGTGTGGTTATTGGGGAGCTGTAAAGGTGTTGATGGCTCTGACCCAGACAAGTTCCTGTTCTGAAACACCTGGATGAAGCTAGAAAACAGATGGCTGCATCCCACACACACAAAACGCAGCTCCGCCGCCTCCACACAGAGGGGAAATCTATCACACACTGGCTCCTTTTCTTCTCCTCCCCTTTGGACCTTTGAACCCTCAGGTCTCTTTTCCTCCGTTTGGACATTTTATACCTACACATACTTCTTCAAAAACTGCTGTGTATTTTTTACGAGCCCTGACAAAGTTGAAGAGAGAGAGCGTGAAAAGGCCAGGGCACCGGTCGCATTAGCAACGCTCTCTCTCTGGTTACCCCAGGGCAGGCATTGGGTCTGAGGGGGCGGTCGCTTGGGGCTGGAGCTCAGGGGTCAGAGGGTCTGGGGGCTCCCAAGGTACCCTCACTAATCTAGTGGCTTCTGCAACCTCTGCTATTGCTTCAAATGTGCAGGTCAAACTCTTTTAGCCATCCATCAACATGGGGAATGCCAGAGAACACAAAATTGACATGCGATAAAGGTTGTTGACGTTACGTCAGGACGCGTCGGCTACAAACTAACACGTAAAAGGATGAAACGGCCCAATCCCACTGTTCCCCGACTAGGACTAAACATGACTGAATCAACCACATCTGTGGTGAACCTGCCTGGACCCGACAATAAGACCATAGCGTGTGCATTTAATACATTGCTTGCATATTAGTAGTCTGTGAAACTAAATGCAACCTTTATGACAAAAAACCATTTAGAAGCTGTTGCCAAAAATAATTATCTGCTGGACACAAAAATAAGACTTAAGAGTTTTTAGTTAGCGTCCAAACATCGTTTTTTATGATGAGACGTGACCAAAATAATATTTCTGGCAGATACGAAGGCAGCAACATGAAAACTGGACGTGTACAAAATTATCTTAAAACCACTCTGAAGGTCTGAAGAGAACAAGGTTCTCAACCCCTTGTCACGCAACTAAGTATTACAGTACAAGGATAAGCGCTATAGTGTGCCAACAAGACAAGTTTAGAAAAGATTTCAGTCCAGATTTTTTCCCTACTTTTTGACATAGGTGCCGGTGCCAACATTTCTGGAGGGCAAAACCTATCCACCTCATAGTAGAGTTACTGCACATCGTACACTGGCCTGTCAAGTTATCTAACATGCCTAGAAAGGTGATACAAGGCAAACACCATGCACTCTGCCACTATTATCCAACACACTGTTATCAATCATCCATACCCATCGTAATCAATCACCCTCTGGGCCACGACACATTTGTACAAATACATCTTAACAAAGCCATGAAGATAAGGGAGATTTGCTATACTATAAATACAAAGAATGATTCGAGATTGACATGTCACGCTAGTGAGGAGTTGAGGCATTTCAGGAGTGATCGGGGGGCAGACTAGTCCTGGACGAGCCGTACAAACTGCATGCAAAGAATGAAGGGGAATGAGGAGGAAGATAGAGCAACAACACTTTACTGTACAGGAGAACCTCAGATAGGCTGGCTTTGCCAGTAAGTAGGAAGGTGTGAGACGGTTGTTGTGTACACAAACTATGCATTATAAAATAACAAAGCAAAGTGGAAATAATATCTAATGGCAATACATACTATTATTATCATTGCAAAGGGTAGAAATCTAGACTGTAAAATAAAGTGTTGCTTGAAGAAGTTATACACATAACTTAAAATCCGATTATCCATCTGAAAGAACAAAAACACATTTCCCACTGAGAAGATATGGATAAAAACTGATCCTAGGTCAGACCCAAAGAGCTTTACCCATCTCTACTAGACCTGGGCCAACGGAGAGAATACATGAGGAGGGAAGAGGAAAAAAAAACTTGCATCTTCTCAGGTCATTTTCATTGTATGTAACCTGTTAAATCATGGCTACCAATGGGAACTCCATGTATGCATCAATATGAATGACCAATTAAAGCCTTTTAAAAACAACCGTTGGTTAATGACCAAACACTATGTAGAAGAAAAACTGAAATTGTATTAAAATTATTCAGAAAATGGTATAAAAGCTTTAAATCATAACCTAAAGAACATGTAGTGCTTTTGTTTTAAATTGCAGTAAAATAGGTTTTATAGAAATACAAGGTTTTTGTTCTAAAGGATGAAGATCTATTGTCATTCTCCAACCCTCGGGCTCAGAGCAGTACAGACCCAGGGTGTCATGTCCGCTTTGCTGGGTAAAGAGCGCCCCCCAGAGGTGCTCAGGAATTGCAGTGTGTGCCTCAGGACCTTCCACACCTACAAACCAGGAACGGCAGCAATGGAAGGGGAAAAAAAAAAAATAACAGAAAAGTGGAAATGATTTGGTGCCGTTTTTCCTCTTCAAACAAAAATGATTTTGTGTGAGCTAGTAGGTATCCACAAATGCCTCGTGATGCCTGGATATGGCACTGGCCTTGTGTGTGTGTGTGCGTGCGTGCGTGTGTGTGTGTGTGTGTGACAGCCAGCTAAGTATGTATTCTTATCTTGGGGTGCTGTGTGCGTGTCTTGGATCTAGACACATTTTCTCTGCAAGGCTACTTTCAGGGCATGTGTAAGTCTGATCAAGTTATAAATTATTGCCTTGCACTTGTATATGTGTGTGTGACTCATAAGTCAGCTAGGCAGACATTAACTCTGGCCTTGGGGTGCACTTTAATCTGTGTGTGTGTGTGTGTGTGTGTGTGTGTGCTTTTGTATCAACTTGTGTGCAAGTCTGTGTGTATTCTCCAGGTACATACTCTTGCCTTGTGGTGCTGCGTAAGGGGGCAGAGGGCCCTTGGTGCGGTCAGGGGAGTACCCACGGCTGCTGACGCTGGAGCCCGAGCGACTGTGAGGGGAGCGGGGAACTTCCCGACGCAGCGGGGAGCGCTCTCGGGGAGGGGGGAACGGAGCCTTCCTCCTGTAAGGATCATCGGGACTTGGGTAGGGAGAGAAAGGGAAAGTAAAAGAGGGGAGGACAACATTTTTAGAGAGAGGAATTTCAAAGAAGCTTGCATATCTGTAACATAACATATTTTGCATAAAAATCCACCCTTTGGAAATAGGAGTCGACCGATTATCAGCCTAACAGATGAACGGTCTCTGTATTTTTTTTTATCCGATGGACAACAAGATAAAATTACATTTTAAATGCACTACTATCGCTCTGATGCAGTTGCCTCTCTGTCTGTAGTTGCCACTCAGTGGTACCGAGCAATGTCCCGCCCACAGCACAATCTGAATGGTTACACGTCACTTGCAATAGCCTAATAGCGCCTGATGACTTTGGTAAAGAGGTACCCACCCTCTGTCCAGACTGAGGATTGCCTGCATCAGGGTGTCGTCACCCCCCGCTTCTGGGACCACAGCAGACAAGGACCTGGGGGCCGGGTACATGCCTTGAGCACGCACACCGGGAGGGGGCCCTGCCGCGGGGTGGGGCCGTCCAGCGCTGCAAATGACACACACACCGACAAACAGACGTAAACACGTATGTCCAGGCCGCCCATCCACACCACTGTAACTTAAATCAACCTCGTTAAAAATATACAAACACAGTAAAAAAAAAAAACTAACATCAACCGGCCGGCCACACTGACTAGGTCACCTAAATGTCAATAATTATAATCAAAAACACAAAGCCAACCCCTTGGCTAAGCAGTGACTACAGTCATTTGCAGTTATTGCACTGGTACGTAACGAAACACTAAGATTTATATCCAATACACAAATGGCATGTGACCTGTTTGTCTCTTTACAGCCAAGATAAGAAAAGCCTCAAAAAATTTGAGGTGTACATGTCCATAAGTCAAACCAGTTAAACTATATCAACTCTTGCTGCTCAAACAGATTGAAGGACATCAATACACCTGAAAATGAGAGCCTGAGGCGTTTACCTGAATTCCTCCCTGGGCACTCTGTAAGGGTAGGGTTCCTCCTAAAAAACCATAAATGAAAAGCTTATACATTGTATGTTTGATATATTAACCAACACTAGAGGGCATTAGAGAACAATTGTTTTAATGTCACAGCATTATCAGGTACAATTTAGCTAATCTGCTCACCCTTCTTGCAGGTGGGCCACCCCTGCGCTCGGCAGGAAAGTGATGACCTTCGCCATGGTAAGCCCTTTGATCTTCGCCATGGTAATTACGAGGGGCAGCCCCGTTGGGGTAGAAGCGAGGGCCTCCTTCATACTCAAAGCCTCCACCACGACTGTAGTCCTCCTCTGGTCGGGCAAAAGGCCGCCTCTCCACTGGGCCAGCCGCTCGCGGGTACGGGACCTAAACAAGCGCCAAGCCATGGAGGGAACCTTTAATAAAGCCGTAGCTATCTTACTTGTATAAATACATATACTGCTGCACTGGAATAATAAGTTAAGAATAAAAGGTTTGTATGTGCTGTTAACGCTATAATCAATTGATAGACTACTTGAAATAAGGACGTAAGAGTCCTTTCAAACTACACAGTAGTTTTGATTTAAACAAAAATCATGGCTAACCCAAATTCATGGTAAACAAATAAGATATGAAAGTATCCTACTTTCAGTTAGAGAGTTAAACCGTACTCATCTTTAATCTAAAGTAAAATTCTTAAAGATGGAATTGATTTGACTTTGTATCAAAAATGCATTAGTGTTGATGAGGTAGCAGTTGTTACAACTTATCTGCACTGTGCTTAAAGTTAAACATAGTTCAGAATGTATACGTTATGTTACATGTCCATGCAATCACACTGTGTGTGTGTATGTCTCACCCCTCGCTCTGGAATGAAGCGTTCCTCGTAGATTTCTCGTATGTTTCTCTCTCTTCTGTATGCCACTGGGGATGACACACAACCAGGTTGTAAACAAACACTCAAACACTCACAGTACCTGAATAATGGATTATTTATGTCATTTAACTGATCCAAGCCAGTGACAACTTGCGGACAAAACATAAAACATGTTGTTGACACATGCATACAATTTATTGACTAATACATATGGAACAACACAGGTTTGGACATAGTCCATATAAAATGTTGCCTATATGTGCAGCCTAGCTTAAAATGTATCCTGACACGAATACTACAAAATGAATGAACACGGAACAAAAACACCAGATTAGTCCTTAAATTAATTTAACCAAACGGATACCCAGATAACTTACTTGTTGGTCTCAGGGCTTCTGATGAATTTCTAAGTGATGCAGATAAGTCTCTTAAGAATTTCTAGCACATGGGAAGAAGAGCATACAAATGTTCTGTTTAATAATACGACATATACATTCTACACAGACTCACTGTACGATGTGTGTGCACCTTATGAAATTGATTACTTTATTATTGGTTATTATTATAACCATTTACAATGCATTCAAGCCCTCCGCCATGCTTGATCAACTCAAACACTGGCATTCAAAATGCTAACTACCGCTCACAAATAAATAATCTAGCCAACGTTACTGTGAGTGGCGGGTCACGACGGAATGCAATGAGTGGGCTAACATTCGCTCGCTATTTTTGTCAGTCTTGTGTGCTGGTTGTGGCGTTAACGCTAGGTAGCTAGCCTACCGTCCAACCGTATGCTAAGAGCCTAATGTACCTACACGGCCATTTACAATGCCCCTTAAGTGAGGTAATACAGTTTATCCAGTTGCAGTAAGTAATGTTGATTAATTATGTTTTACATTAACCTTATATGTAGAAAAACACCATAATCTTACCAATTACCTTTCCGGTTGTTGTGAATTTAAAAACGGATGCAAAATGTAATATGTTCCGGTTCATGCTGTAGACAAATGACAGGCTAGTATTTAGATCATGTGACTTATTTTTCACTTTAGTTTGTCCGGTGTTGTTGGCAGATAAATGTATATATATATCTAAGCTTAGCGTTTATTATGATTCCGTAGCTGTTGATTAGTTCAACCTAATATGTGAAGATGTGAAAGACGAAATACAAAGTTTTAGTTTTTTTCAAGAGGCAACGCCAAGGCTGGTTTTGGTATGAAGATTTGTTTATCCAACATACCGCCATGATAAATATTGCAGTGCAGAATTGTTACTGACTCAGTATGACAAGCTGAGTGAGTGAACAAAATGAAAACACTTGCCAAATGAACGCTTTTATATTACGTTGCTGATGTATGAACCAACATAAACGCTAGCTAGCTGGTAACTAACTTACAATTGTAAGTAACGTGCACATATATTGTTACAGCAGCAGAATAGGATAGCTTGCTATTAGCTGTTAAAGTGAATTAGCTGTGTAATATGTTTAACTTAAGCCCCAATTATAGTGGAAGCCCCAGTCATGAATTACATTTACTACTTAAAAGTTTGGTTTAGTTATATAATGAAAAACAGCGATAACCGGTCCTGGTTTTTGACTGCATTATTTCCCTGTAACAGAGGTGCTCACCGGTATCAAGTCAAGATGAGTGGGGGTCTGGCACCGAGCAAAAGCACTGTTTATGTATCCAACCTGCCTTTCTCTCTGACCAACAATGACTTACACAAGGTAAAGACTAATGTGACATTAAATTAGTTTTATATATTTTCCTATTGAGCAACTTATTCTCCTACAGTTCATAATGAAGTTGTTTGTGTCAGAAGTCTATTCAACTAGACTATTTGTAAGTATTATGTACCTTTCAATTGTTTGACCGGCAAAATATGACTCGACAGAAACCTGCCTGACCTATACAGAATAGCCAGGCATAAGACTTGTAGTGAAGATATAGTAGTTTGGTATGCATAGCAAACCAAAGCTAAACTAACATGTTCAAAAGTTAACATTGTCTAAAAGGTTAGTTTCTGTCCATCAGACAAACAAACTTAAATTAGACAAAGAATATTACATCATCCACAATTAGTGCCTAATTTAACACTGATTTGAAGGCGATGTCATCTTTGAATCTTTGTGATCCAGCGAGTATTGATATAAATGTAGTTTTACATTTTCTGAAAACAAATCCCCTAGATTTGCACAGAAACAAGAAACCTGATCAATTCCCGACGTGTGGGTTCTAGATATTGGACTTATCTGATGAGTTTATAATTGTAATCATTTTTTGTTAAATCTACTTTTTCTCTTTTTAATTTCAGCTGTTCAGCAAATATGGAAATGTAGTGAAGTGAGTAAACAACCAGTTAAATTATTATAATTATAAACTCCCTGTTGTGCAATGATTGGGTATAAAAGCTAGTAATTAATTCCTGCTTTTCAGGGTGACCATTGTAAAGGATAAAGCAACACGCAGAAGCAAAGGAGTGGCATTTGTTCTCTTCTTGAACAAAGAATCTGCACAGAACTGTTCGAGATCATTAAACAACAAACAGGTATGGACTTTTGATTTTACAGTAAATAAAAATTGTTTACTTCACACAAATGTAAATAACTTCCATTTGTATTGACCCATTATCATACTACAACATCGTACTGGATCTCGTGTGGCATTAAAGGAATAGATGTGTGAAGTTAGATACACTATACTGTAGGTTGCACTAACTTTTGACTTCGTGTTCTAACTACAGTTGTTTGGCAGAACGGTTAAGGCGAGTATTGCTGTGGACAACGGCCGGGCAACCGAGTTTATCAGAAGAAGAAACTACACAGACAAGTCCAAATGTTACGAGTGTGGTGTAAGTCCGTTTTACTTGTGGAATGTGCTAGAATGTATTGACTATAATATACAAATGGTTGAATGGAGGAATATTTTTATAATATATTGTATCAACAGCATTACGACCTTTTGTCATTAATAATTATGATTTATTAAAGGCATAAAGTGTACATAAGAAGCAACACGATATGTTGATTCCTGCTGCTTAAATTCAATTAGAAAGTATCTATCATAAAGGAGGGAGGCACACACAGTTATTTTCCCTCCCTTACTTTTAGCACATATATTTAATTTAGCATTTACATTTTGTACATTTTATCATAATATACTGTGCATAATACCCACTGACCCACTGTAGCGCAGTTTCCTCTCCACCCAACAACAATCTCTCTAACCAGACCACAACATCACAAGCTGTCTGGTGTTTTGCTGGTTATGTGATCCACTTCATTGCTCCTTGCAGGACACAGGCCATTTAAGTTATGCATGTCCCAAAAACATGTTGGGAGAAAGAGAGCCTCCTAAGAAGAAGGAGAAGAAGAAGAAAAAAAAGGTTGAAGAGCCGGAGGAAGTGTAAGTGTTTTATTGTTGCACGACACAATAAGGCATGCAGCACATCATAGTAAAATTATGTGCATGTGTTTGTTTATTTTTTTTTAGTGAAGAAGAAGAAGACAGTGAAGAGGAAGGTGAAGATCCAGCTCTTGACAGCCTAAGTCAAGCCATTGCTTTCCAGGTGGGTATGGTACCAGCAGAGTACTTACGGAGAAAAATTAAGCCTGTTAAACAACTGTTCCCACTGCTTAAAAAAATAAATATAATATATATTTCGGCACAATTACTACATTGAAAAGTCAAAGTTGATATACTTCTTCTTTCCTTATTTGACCTTGTCCCACAAATATATTAACAAATATTACGACACGATAAACAACCTATAGATGATTGAGAGATTTTGACAGCTTTGGAGCTCATATCTACTATTGAATCTTTTTTGTTGATATCACACACTCACAATTCCAAAACCAGCAAGCACGTATTGAGGAGGAAGAGCATCGGAGGAGGCGGACCGCCATGGCAGCTGAGGGTGCTGCTCAAGCCTCCACTTCAGAAGATTCCCGGAAACCCCGAATCAAGAAGAGCGCCTACTTCAGCGATGAGGAGGAACTCAGCGACTGATAAAGAACTTTTTCTTTTACTTGTGTACATTTCCATGCTCATAAAACATCAATCGACTTTATGATGAGGCATCATGTCTAATTTATTATTTTGAATGATTTGAATTTGGACTTAAATATTTCTGCAATAAAATGATCTACATATCATTTGTCAAGATCCAGTAGTCACTCCAGAAAACAGGATTTGTGTTCAAATTTGTGAAATATTTGTCAATGTTTTTTTAGGATCCCCAATATCCTTTCCATTTTAAATTGTTGTCAGTTATTTGTAATTAGTCAATATGGTATCTATATTGTTTTTCTTGGGACATAATGTAATAAATTGCATTTTTTATTATGTTTTCTCAGCTTGATGTGTAAGCAAGGGTTTGACGGCTATTTGACCTTGATGTGTGTTTACTGTAATTTAAAGTGTAAATGTAATTTACAGTTGGACTTGAAGGCTTACACACCTTAGCCAAATACATTTAAACTTAGTTTTTCACAATTCCTGGCATTTTATCCTGTCATAGGTCAGTTAGGATTACTACTTAATTTTAAGAATGAAACGTCAGAATAATGATAGAGAGAATTATTTATTTCATCACATGCCCAGTGGGTCAGAACTTTAAATGCATTTGGTAGCATTGCATTTAAATTGTTTAACTTGGGTCAAACATTTCAGGTAGCCTTCAGCAAGTTTCTCACAATAAGTTGCTGGAATTTTATCCCATTTCCCCTGACAGAACTGGTGTTACTCAGTCAGGTTTGTAAATAAATGTATGCCTCTTTGCTCATACACACTTTTCAGTTCTGCCCATTTTCTATTGGATTGAGGTCAAGGCTTTGTGATGGCCACTCCAATACCTTGACTTTGTTGTCCTTAAGCCATTTTGCCACAACTTTGGAAGTATGCTTGGGGTCATTGTCCATTTGGAAGACCCATTTGTGACCCTGCAAGCTTTAACCTCCTAGCTGATATACTGTAGATAGAAATCAGACATATCGGACTGTATTTATGCATTAAGCTATAGTGACCTATCTATATTGCCTTGCATTGACATCAATCCATAACATTTTACTAGGACTACCATTGGGTAGCTTTGTAAGCCTATAAATACTGACTATTATTATTTACCTGGGCCCGTTTTGCCAACCTTGGTAGCTTTAACACTGTATTGTATTACAGAGTTATCAAATTATTTAGGCCTTTATCGTAATTGCAGCCTATTAGCTGGCTCTATAGTCTAGTGTGTTGCTGTTTCCTTAGCCCATTGGCATTGTAGCCTGATGATATTGTCTGGCTAACGTTCTGTGGCGTAATAACGTTGTGGTAATTCATCAAAAGGAATGTCTGCCTCAGGAAATGGCCCTCCACCCCATTGGGTAGATCAGACCATGTGATCGTTCTCCGACCGGACTTTCCACGACAGCTGGGAGCCGAGCGGCACGGCGCATCGGTTCTTTGACGAAAAATAAGGACTATCCTTATTTAAGAACCATCAAATATCCTTGTTCTGGTATGGGAGACAAGAGGAGTCCTACAAGGTAAAGATCGATTTATTGTGTGCTTGATTATTACGCTGGGAGGTCGACATCCGCGAGAGGCACATCAACGAATTCACTCCGCGGGTTCCCGTCTCTCTCGCTCTCTCTCTCTCCCTCTCCCTGATCAGTGATTACAATGTCAAACGACGAAATGGAAACAGTTCCGTTTTAGAACCCGAATACACGGCAATTTATAATAGGCCTAAGTACGATAGATTAGATTGTTTGTATTAGTAAATGTTGGTTAATAACACCAAATCGTCTAATGCGGATTTCACTGTCTCCCACTTTGCTCGCTACTGATCTCTCCCCCTCTTCCCGTTTTGTTTTGTTCGAAGGCCGAAGCGTCAACCGAAGCCCTCTTCTGACGAGGGGTACTGGGACTGTAGCGTGTGCACGTACAAAAACACGGCGGAGGCTTTCAAGTGCATGATGTGTGATGTCAGAAAAGGCACATCCACACGGTGAGTAACATGATCATTCACGCTATTGTTTAATATTTTTCGATTTGTTTGTTTAGGTTTCGCCCAAATAAACTGAACTGCAGCTCGCTTGATCATATTTGGGTTTAGTTCAGACACTGACGCACGAAAAATGCAGGCCAAGAGATGTCGTATTATTAGTGGGATAGTTGCTTAACGCTGTGCTGTATCTGTTTGGTGCAGGAAGTAGGCTACCTAATAATACTAATAATAATAATAATAATAATAATAATAATAATAATAGCAATAGTTTAATCTAACAGTTAATTTTAAATGTAATTGTTTTGTTTAATAAAAATTGCCACCAGAGGTATTTCATTCTGTTCAGAAAGCCTATACTAGTATAGCAGGCTGTCGTTGGTGGCAATGGAATCATTTGTTTATAGCTTACAGTTACACAAATACATTTTTAGTCATGACGCTTATCAACAATTATACTCTTGGGCTCAAAGGAAATCGTGTAGTCGAGTGGTGGCTATGTGTAAACATGCTTGGCAAATTATAATGTGATTTTACTAGCCACTATCGTTCAGGACAGGATTTTCTTGTGTAGATTGTTTTATGAACATGAAGTAGGTATAACCTTTTAGGTCTCTGCCCCCCCCCCCCCCCCCCCCCCCCCACACACACACACACACACACTCTAGCTCTATCGTTCTCACACACACAATCATTATGTGATGGACACGAAACAGTTGACAGTTTCTTTAGGGGGTCCTGTTACACTAAGGCCACTTAGCGGGATGCTCTTAATTGCATGCTCTCTCCTGTGATCATGTGTGTGGGTTGGTACATGTTATGCACTCTCTCTCTCTCCGCTTTCTCGTTCTCTCCATCTCTCTCTCATGGTTGATACAAAGTAAGATACGTTTAGCCTTATACATTCACAATCTTAATACATTCATATTCATTCGTCAATATCTAGCAGCAAGGAGAGGACAGCATTTGTCCGTGGGTGACATTTACGCTTTAAAATAAAGACATGTATACAAGCTGGCAGGAAAAAACGACATAAAGGTAGGGAGAAAGCATGGATGGGAAAAGAGCTCTGGCTCACATAGACGGACGTAAAGGTAGATGGACAGGGAGGCAAGATGACAGGACAAGGTAGCCCTGTGTAACTACCACAGTGTTTTATAGCCAGAGGTCGAGCATATTAGTCGTCTCTTTCATGCATGGCCAATTATCCCTGGTCTAAATAGCAGCTTCTCAAATGAGGCACTTAACAACTGTGCAAATGCAATTGTCTACATAGCCTTTTTGGTGTGTGTGTGTGTGTGTGTGTGTGTGTGTGTGTGTGTGTGTGTGTGTGTGTGTGTGTGTGTGTGTGTGTGTGTGTGTGTGTGTGTGTGTGTGTGTGTGTGTGTGTGTGTGTGTGTGTGTGTGTGTGTGTGTGTGTGTGTGTGTGTGTGTGTGCATGCACATGCATATATCAATGTGCGTTTCTATTTGAGTGTGTTTGTGTGTGTTGGAGAGGTGCTTGCTGAAAAGGGGTTGCTAGAGCAGCTGCCAGACAGCCAGCCAGAGAGCTTCATTAGTATTCAACACCTTAATCAGAGGGCTGTCATCAGAGGCACAGTACACACATCTCATCAGGATTTCAGGGGGGTGCAACACACACAAAGACTTGCATGACGTACAGATGTGCCCTCGCACACACACACACGCATACTGACATGACGTTCACACACATACTTTTTTTTTTAAGGTGCACACACAACCTCGCAAAATCCTGGAAACCCATGTAAAACTTGCGCACAGACAAACATGTTGGTACACAAAAATGCACTGTAGTATGTGCACTTACGTACCCATAGAAACCCAACCCATTCAGACAAGAGAGAGAAGCGAGAGAAGGGGGAGAGGAAGGGAAAGACAAACGAGGAAGGGATGGAGATAGTGGAATATGCAGACGGATCAAAATCGGGTTAAATGAACCATAATGCACTTGCCTTCTCGCTAATGAAAGATTTTTACATTCTCTTTCTGTACAGTTACCATCCTCCATTACTGCAATTATGCGCTCCCTCTCTCTCCATTCTCTCACTCTCTAACCCCCCCCCCCCCCCCCTCCTCACACACACGCATTCTTTCTCTCCGTTGGTCTTTATCTCTCTCTGTCTCTCCCACACATACTCATACAATGATTGAACATGCTATCAATTTGAAGTGTTTGGGGTTGTGTTAGCCACATAATGCCCACTATCAAAGCCACTGTGTTTGTTGACTAAAGCCCACCGTGTTTGCTTGACTCTGCTTGTTACGTCTAAGCACTACACCAAATATTGGTCTACCTAAGGACCTTTAAAAGGCTTTGGGGTGTTCGGAAGAAGGGAAGAAAGAGAGGGAAAAGAGAAGAAGAGGGTTGAAAGGAGCAAAGCAGTCTTGGAGAGTGGAATGGCCAAGAAAATATGTAGAGTAGTTGAAGGAATGGGGTAGTTGGCGTGCAGGCAGCAGTTTAAAGACGAAGATAAATGTTTTATAAAGCTAAAACCTAGCAAACCCACTCAATCGCTTTCACCATCTGTGTCGCCAGTTTCTCCCTCTCACCATCACTCAAACTCTTTAGTTACACTCTTTCTTTCTTAGTTACGCTCTCCTTTCAAAGAAAGCAACAACAAAAAAACTGGGCTTTGCAAAGGTTTGCAGTGATGCATTTAGCAGGTATAAATTATGTGCACATTCTGCTCAAGAGTTTGGTGAAAGACAAATGTCACACGGTGCTTTCTACCCAAACATTCCCTGCAGAGAGGAAGAAGAACTGTGAAGATGAGAACTGTTTAGGGTAAACCTTCACATGCGTTCTCAAATAGGTACGCATGCATGCGGGCCAAACGCATCCCACTGACAGATTGTACCCGCTGGCCACGGACATTCGGTCAACCGTCGTTCATTCGTTTGTCAGTCGACTTGGCTCAGGTCAGGTGCTACACCCACACGCATTACCTGTAACTACGTCCTCATACCATTATAGACGCAAGTGTTGGCCTAGCTTTGTTGGTGGAGCGTAGCTTAAATCTACATATTTTTTTTCTAAAAACCATTTAACCACGTTGTAGAGGAAAATTTATAGACCTTTATGTTGCGCGTGTCGTTACCTCAAGTAGGTTAATCTTGCAGCAGATAGGAGATTGCTGACCTATTTTAACCACATGTTTCTCCCTCAAACTACGCCATCAGTTTATACTACATGCAAAGACACGTCTGCAGAATTAGAACAGTGTACTGTAGCTTGTTCTAGTATTAGCATAGGAGCCCTTTGAGATGGGCCTTTGGGCTAACTATAAAGCAGCCTTAGTAAGAACTGGCTTAGCAGCTTCCTCGTCACAAGCCGCTGTAGGTGGACTGAGAGACAGAGGAAGTCAGTGTCTGCTCACTGGTGGCTGTTCTCACTTATGGTCGTCATGAGCCGGAGCAAAATCGTGCCAGGGTGAGATCTGGCTGTAATTACGAAGGTAACACCGACGCCTGCCAGGAGCACGCTGCTCTCTGATGTGTCGGCAGTGTGCATGAGTTCATGTGTGCGGCTCAGTGTGGCGAGTGAGCCGTGGAGGTGTTGGAAACCACAGGACACTGAGCCATCTGTCACGCACGCACGCACGCACGCACACGAGCGCGCACAGCAGTAGTGTGTTCAGGGAAAAAGACATTAATCATTAGGTTGGATTCTCTCCCTCCAGCAAGAACTAGCTGACAGCCTGCTAGACTAACCCTGACAACACACACATTCAATTTAGTACTGGGTCAACCTCATGAGCTGCTGTAGCACACAGGAAAATGACCTACTACTAAAGTGAAATATTCTAATCAAATATATATTTGAGCCTTTTTTTATATCTAGTGTCAGTAATAGCTTACTACAGCCCTTTAATCGTTTTTTTTTTAGGTTAGTGATTATGGAAGAGAAGGGTGAGCGAGAAAGGAGGAGGGAGGGAGAGGGACTCTCAAGACGAGATGGGGGAGGGTGCAGCGAGAGATGCTGAGCGATAAACAGTTTCCATCTCGTAGCCTCCAGGAATTGTATATCAAACAGGAACATCCCAGGAACAAAGGAAGGGTCAGTGCCTCGGCGTTCCCCTCAGCAAAGCTCACCACGGGGGCAAACAACTCCATTTAGTCATTCTGCAGCTCAGAAACCTTCGTTTTCAACAAAGCCTTTTCAAGGGAGTTTTACAGCGCCACTGGCCCTACCTCTTCTCCTGTACTCAGACCAAGAGTCAAGGCAAAATGGGGTGATGTAATTTGACAGAGTGTGACTCCATTAGAGCCTGAGGAGTAGATGGTTGGAGTGGTCCATCGATCATCACCACATTGTGTGTGTGTGTGTGTGTGTGTGTGTGTGTGTGTGTGTGTGTGTGTGTGTGTGTGTGTGTGTGTGTGTTTGTTTGGTTTAGATGGAGGCCAATATTGCAGGCATCAGTGCTGGGATAATAGGCTTGCGATTGGGTTAACAGGCCCTGCTCTGCTAATGTCACAGCAACCTTAACCTGACATCACAACGTCACGCCCGGCTGTCCACCATTTCCCCTTGAGATGTACAGGCTCTGCAATTCAATATCTATTCATTCTAGCATATTAGGGACGTGCTTTTCCAAGCATTCAAGTCAGTTAGTTTTTGCAGGATATAACATCTAAGATTAGATTTGACGTTTTTCTTCTGGATTGAATAAAACTGATAAAGGGGTGTCCTGGTGAGTGATCCGGCTTTCTCTAATGGGTTTTTTCTCGCACAGACACAACATATATTAGGGCGGCACGGACCGGCTGAGCTTTCAATCTGTGCCCGCTAAACCCTCTCCCTGAGAGATCCACAGCCAATGTATACTACGTGTCAGCATTTCCAGGGCGTCGTGCTGGGAGGAGGGTAGCGCGCTATCAAAACCTCCCACCTTCTCTCCCTCTCTCCGTTGGTCCTCATCTCGTTTTCTCTCCCTCTGAGGTTTATGTAGGCCATAGCAGGCATTTGCATTTGCTGCCTGGCCCCAGCATACGTTTACACTACAATGAATGATGGCGCATACACTATGGGATCTTTAGAAGCCAGGCTCATCCGATTGCAGTCATTATATCATTTGAAACCATGTCAGTGGCCACTGCATAAGTGTCATATTTAATCATCAAAAAGGCAAAATGCCTCTGTAAGATGGTGGTTTATGTTCTCATCAGACCTGCCACTCAATAGCCACAAAAGCCAAAAGAACCATTATTGGATTTGACTAATGCATTAAAACGGAGAGAAACAGTCTAGAGAGAAATACAGATTCAGATTTTATGATCCAATGTAAGGCTAGGAAATAAATCTTAAGGACTGCGGTCACGCCCCCTGAAGTTATTTTCTCAAAACATTTGAGAAAAAAAGAAAATGTTGAAAAACACCATGCAAGTCCCCCCTCCACTTGACTGCGAGGGTCAAGCAGAACTGTCAGTGATTGTTCCCCTCTGCTCCTCCGGCTGCAGTGAGGAGGGGGGGAGCAGTGGTGTTGAAATCAGCACACTGTGTTCTGAGGCAACGTCCCCTCAGGCCTCATCTGCTCACTGCCGGGCTGGCTGGGGCGTATCTCTATGTGCGTGTGTGAGTGTGTGTGCGTGTGTGTGTGCGCGCGTGTGCGTCACTTGTCCTTTGTGTGCATTTCCAGTGACTAGAAAGATCACTCCACATGGCACCTTATGAGTGCACTGGCAATACAGCAGATGCACAGTATGCTATGGCGCTCACAGACAAAACGTTACGTGCACACTAAGACACAGACTGACAAACCAGGATCTTCACTACGAAAAGGGCATCCGCGGTAATAGTAACGCAATCTCTGCAATCTGGTGGACAGGCTGGCAATCATTGCGTATACACCTTGAGCAACGGTAACGCACACCAAAATGACTCCACCGTGTCAGCGAAATGTGTCTGCAAATGTCAACAGCTCAATGCCTCTCTCACCCCCCTCGGTTTTCCAACAGGAAGCCTCGTCCAGTGTCCCAGCTGGTCTCCCAGCAGCAGGTAACGCAGCAGTTTGCCTCTCCCACGCAGCCCAAGAAGGAAAAGAAGGAGAGAACTGAGAAGGAGAAAAGTGACAAGGAGCCCTCGCTCAAGAAGAACAGTCACAAGAAGATGAGGTGAGAATAAGAGTCTCTAGGGAGATGAAAGGAAAATGGAGATATTACAGTGGAACAGATGGCCCCCTTACAAATTGGCCCAGTCGCACAACACACTGACACGTGTGCATGCACGGGCAGACACACATACACCTACACACACACACACACACACACACACACACACACACACACACACACAGTGATGCAGGTATCACAATTACAGGAAAATGGAGGAATTATAGATGGAGAGGAGCATCGTACAATTTACTAGTTTAGTATTCCTTTTCTTAAAAGCTACTTTTAAAGCCAGCCCCAAAAAAGCATTACAAGCTGAGTGGGTCACAGTGTTATCTTTCACTAAATGATTGAGAATAGCAAGACTTGGTAGGTCAGATTTTGTTTGTTTTAATGAAACTGTCCAGCTCAAAGCAAATAAGTCGTCCTTTTAGGCTGACAGTACAGAACACATTTCTAGTTAAGGATTGCCTTTATGCCCTATAAAATAACAAAACACAATTCAAGTTGATACGTAGTTGGCTAGTATAGAATTGCTTTATTTATTCTTCATGATTGTTCTTTTTTAGTCAAGTAGACCTTTAGGCAACTTAAATAAAAATTACTTGTTAATTCTTGTTTTACTCTATCTTGTCTTCTCATCTGTTGCAATAGACTGTTTCAGAATAATAATAAAATGGCTGGCATTCTCATTTAGTCTTCTTATGTGTCCCTAATCCTCCCCGTTCTCTGCCATCATCCCCGATCTCCATTTCTTCTTCCTCCCATTCCCTCTTTCTCCACTCTTCTGGCCTCTCCTCCCACTCCCCTTCCCAGGCCCAGGTTAAAAAACATTGACCGGAGCAGCGCTCAGCACCTGGAGGTGACCGTGGGGGACCTGACCGTCATCATCACAGACTTTAAGGAGAAGACCAAGCCGCCGTCTTCCACCTCCTCTTCCTCCAGCGCCACGCCCTCGGCCGCCGACCACCACAGCCACAGTGGTTCCAGCTCCGACAACCCCACCGAGCGAGGCGTGTCCCGGTCATCGTCGCCGCGTGGCGAGGGCTCCTCCGTCAACGGTGGAGAGTCGCACTAGAGGCGTTGCTGCAGGGCAGAGCCGAGGAGATGAAGAGTTACGACATCGAGGGGATCCAATCTTGTCTGAGTGCTCCCCAGAAATATGGGCTACTTCTGGGAACTGTATCCGTTGCCAGGCAATACTAGCCCAACTTTTTTTGCTTATTCTGATAGGTGTAAATGAGTTGCCTAGCAGCGTTAGTTTCTGGACGTTCTATCAGGAAGTGTTTGGGACTGTTGGTGTGATTTTTGAATGTCGTAACTCTTTCATTAGACTGCTCTGGTAGAAGGTAGAAGGTCCACCCAGCGTGGTTCGTTGATGACCCTGTTGGATCCGTCTTGGTTACTCCTCCACTTCCTCCTATTCTGCCATTTTCCCACTGTTAACACGCGCAGTGGAGATCAACCTCGGCACATGGCCCGCATCCTCCACTCAACCACCATCTTAAATCTATCCCCTGCCCTTGTCCAAACACTCTCTCTCTTCTTGAACTTCTCTTCTCATAAGCTCTTCCTGCAACCCTCCCATCCCAAAACCTCTCCTAGAATTTCTACATTCTCAGTCTCCAACCTACCCTTCCTTACAGTTTGTTCCTATAATTGGGAATGTCTGGCTGCCCCGGTATCCGACCCCCCCTGCCAGCCCCAGGACCCCTTCACCTCTACCACGCCCATGGAACCCCTTATCCCTCACAACAAGGCGGGACACCTCTGGTCCAAGACTTTTAGAACCTTAGCTCTGTTCTAGAACACTGGCACGGCAAGGTTCTGGAATCTAGAACATAGTTCTATAGTTTGTGACTCAACATGCACATTTAGTACAGGTTATTTTTAGATAGCAATATAACTGATACACACCAAGAAGAGGGCCAGTTCGCCTCCACAGTCAGTTTATTGCCGTGGAAGGCTTCCTGGGAAAACGACACTACAATCCTATTCAAGACACTGCTTCTCACAGAGTAACTTTAGAATCAACATTTAGTAATATCAGTGACTTTTATGAAACAGATTAAAAAAAAAATACTAATACTTAACACAAACCAACACAGACTCATGGGATGACTCTATTGTACAGCAATGCTTCAATGTGGCAGTATGATATATTATTGTTCATTAAATCAGTGTTACTGTCAAGATTGTTTTATTTCATTAAACGTTAGAGGGAAACTCAGGAGTACAAGATCATACCAGGAGAAAAGAAAACAGTAACTTTACTATACGACAAACATTTCGATTAATTATATTTGCATTAAACTGTCATGTATTTCGGTGTAAGTGTATCTTTGACTTTAACAAAAACTTTGCAACTGTCATCCCCCTCTTGTGGGTCTGTGATGGCTGACTCCTGGGTTTATCTTCAATGTCAGTTGATAAGGACTGTTGTGGCATGATCTGCGAGAAGTACTTTATGAGTCTTTGGCTTTACAGGCTTGTTTCTCGACATGTACGAAGCCTACAGCTGTCATGATGGGGAGTGTGGCTGGAGGAAAAGAAGCCTAGCTTGAATAAATCCGAGACACTGGCTCCTTGTTGGAAACATCCGCTACGTGTCTACGTTATTCGTAAGGCCACAGCTTCCAAACTTAGACTGTTAAATGAAAAAAACTGAGATTGCATCTTTTCATTGCTTTTGTTTAAGGTTTAAGGCTAGGCTTTATCCATGTCTGAAAAACTGGTAACTTGTCTCTTAGTTGTAAGGTAAAATTTAATGTGATGAAGACAATTATTTCATTGCATCACTGAACTAGCTGGGACTAGTTCTGTAGATTCATGAGTTAAATGTCACTTGGTAACTTTTTTCTTTTCAAATTGGAACGCAGCACCTGTTTTATTAATTATACTGTTTCATTGTTACATTTCTGTCGTGTTTTTGTTTAACCATTCGTTCATGTTTAGAACTATATGAAAATATTTGGTTGATAACATGTCTGAATAAGGAAATAATGAACTTGTGCATTCAACATCTGTTTCTGTTTTATTGTTGTGGAAATTGTGTCTAGATGATCTGCTAACAACCTCATTTATTACTATATTAAAATAGCAATCCAAGTAGCGCATATATACAATAGATGCACACATGCAATCAAACACACACAAACCAGACTTTCACGTCTTTTGTTCTGAGGATTTTCTCACACCCTCCTCTGAACTCAACAAAGGTTCGGCCAATTTTCTGTCTCACAGCGCCATCAACTGGTCGCCTACACTATAACCCAATTGAACAAAAAACATCAGATGGTTTTGCATTATAATGAATGGCAGAGTATATTTTAGTTTGAACTTCAATGGATTTAAGAATACGGAGTGAAGTCAAGTGTGTGTTTCCTACAGTCGGGTATAGAAAGATAGGGAGGAGCGAACAACTTATTTATTACTCTCTCACCCCTCCCCCATTAGTAGACGGAAGGCAAGCAACACAAGGGGTTTTGCGTTAAGCTTGGACATTTGTTGACACATGCCCGTTCTTGTGTGTCATGCCTTTAAGCTTTAAAAGTGTTTTAGCTTTAGAAAATGTGGCGTTACATTCGTGCACTGCTAGTGTGCACAGTGTTTGCCGTGTTTTCGGCGCTCTATGTGTATAGTAAACTGTTTAATATTGATCTGTCGGTTGGAGCAATGGGAGCGAGGAAGACATTTATACCCCGGCGATCAGCAGGAAGCTTGCAAGTACCTGCGGAGAAAACAGGCCCAGAAAATCCGCACTGGTCTAATAGGTAGCTAATCTAAAATGTCTCTCTCTAGTGTATATATATATATATATAAAAGAAAGAAACTACACCTACCGGAAATAGTGTATCGTAAGTAATTATTCGTATATGTACATTTTAGAAACAAAGCGTCGGAATGTGAGTATTGATTGACCAATATACGGCAATAGGCTACTATTTGTAGGCTAGGACAAGAAGCAGTGCATCCGACTCCGGAACGCTATTTACCGATCCATTGACTTAATTTGTGCATGTGCTGTCGTGTCATGCTGAAATTCGAGTTTTTGAAAGATTCTCAACTAGTTGCAACAACAGTTGCAAATGTTTATCTTAGAAATATTGTCCAGCATTGACCGTGTGTAGATGGGGTATTATGTGTCTGGACTTAACTAAACACTTGTTTCAATTAACTAATTGCATTTAGAATAAGCTACTCATGCCTTAAAATAGCTACAGGAATCCGCGGCCGTCCTAGTTTTTTTTGGTCTATTTGTAGACCGGAAACCAACTGCCCTAAACAAGTAAAACAGGCGGTACTAGATTAGCCTGCTACTTTGTTTATCTCCTGCTTTTAACTGAATAAGTTATGTTATTAAAATTTCTAACAGCAAAATAGAAATGTATTTAGTGAAATTAGAAGTCATAAAGGACAAATGTTAATCTTAACAATACCTTCCAAAACAGCTCTGTGTTGAGACTCTGGAGCCCAAAGGGCTGTAATGCATCTTGCATTCTTGTTGGAAAAAATGTATTGCCTCAATCGATGGGCTTAGATGAGGTGATAGAGTTGTCTTTTTATAATAAAGTGGGAATAATGTGATGTAATGTAAGCGTTACGAAAACATATTTTCCTCTGTCTTTCTCCAGGTACATCATGCGTGAGTGGGCTTTGTCAGATGGCCGCAGTGTTATTGCGAGCAGTGCAGGTGGTCTCACACCCAGCAGCACAAGACCGCCTGATGCCTCCATGCACTTGGGAGTGGTGGCCTGTGGACCAAGACTGGAGGAGACCATGACTATGGTCAAATCTGCTGTTCTCCTCAGCTCCAAACCTCTTTGTCTGCACATCTTCGCTGAGGACCAGCTGCACGCCAGCTTCATTGAAGCCGTGAGTGGAGGAAAAGCAAAAATCATATCGGAAATGTCATCACACATGTCGCTGTGTGCGTATGAATGTTAAATGCGGGGATCTCATTTTAAAGCCCGGTCAGATTCATTTCATGTTTTTGTACCAATGAGCTTCTCGGTGTGCTCTCTGTGGGTTTCAGTTGGAGTCGTGGCCTGGCTCCGAGCGCCACAGGTTTAACTATACGGTCTACCCCATCACTTTCCCCAGCGACAACGCAGGGGAGTGGAAGAAACTGTTCAAACCCTGCGCCTCCCAGAGGCTCTTTCTGCCGGTGAGCTTTCTCTCCCAGCCCACTTCCTGACTATTTAGACTGATGACTTTACTGGTGTGTATTCACTCTAAAAATAGCATTTTAGGTTTACTTCAAGTCATTACCTTCAGTTAAACCTGAAAGTGTTGTAGAATGTGTAAGGGAAATTGTGGCACCCTCACGGATGTTCAAGCCTAAGCTGTTGTTCCAAATTCTGTCTACGTGTCTTTTGGACGTAATCAGCATTAATAAGGACACGTACATAAGACACATATACATCATTGCATTGCAACTTTAGGCTTCAGTGTCTCCAAAACGTACATACTGTCTCTTTCATGACCTGTTTTTCACTCTGACCTTTCCCCCACATTGGAACAACAGCTTTGGCTTGAACATCCGTGAGGATGCCACAGTTTTCCTTACAGATGTCATACAAGAACAATCACTTTTATCATTACCATGAATGTTTTCATGATTACAGA